>JAOBYJ020347984.1:0-11265 GCA_025403565.2 Palythoa heliodiscus | reverse complement strand
CTGTCAGAAAATATAATTAGAAACAAAATGTACACTGTTCATTGTACACTCTATTTCTCGTACTGATAAACCTTACAGCATCTGTACGTTATTGTTATTGTTATTATTATTACTGATTTGTTGTTGTTGTTGTTGCTTTTTATCTCATGCGATAAAGAATACAGCCAATCAGATGACCTAGAATGCCGTTGTGCATGCATTCAACGGGTAGTATTGAACGACAATCGACATTTTATATTTTTCTCACAAATGACGTCCGATGAGTTTTCGAAAGACTGCCAACGGCTTTCAAAAGATTGGTTTAATTTAGAACATCTTGAGCTATTAATATTTACATGAAACTTTTGAACTCTTGTACTAGGAGACACACCACGTTGCACTTCCTGATCATAGACATTTCTTGTAATTTCCGAATACTTCTGAGACAAAGGCATGGAATAAAAGAATTAGTTATTCATTTATTTCTCGTAAGACACTGGGAAAATGCTACTTCGCATGTGCATTTCCTTCATATACCAAACATTCAAGTGATGCGTAGCATATTTCGCGGCATCCCACTCGAAATCATTGCATTTAAAAATTTGTAGGGAGAAATATTGGGGTTATCTCAAACTTGTTTTCTCAGAAGAAAACAATTCTGAGACCCTAACGGGAATCGAACTCATTAGTGACCCTTTGATTACGGGTCAGACACTCTACCCACTAAGTAAATAGCGTTAACCAAGTTATTGGAAGTTGTCATGTATAAAGTGTGCAACCTTTCTTTAAATCAAAACGCCAGAAAGACTTAAAAAGCTATGGAATTCATAACTTACAGCCCAAAATGTTTCTTGTCGGTGACAGAATAATATGTTTTTAATACTTCATACTTGAAAAATAATAAACATACGAAATGGCTACGACATAAATCCCTAAAACATCCAAATGCAAAGGTTTTTTCAAAGATGTTACTACTAAACATGGAGCAGCCTTCCGTTTTCATGTGCTCTTATTTTCAGTTTTTAAAAAGTCATATAAAACAAATACTGTGTAAATATTTTGGCTTGCCTATCCGGCCAACTCGGTCAAATGTTGATAAACACTAGATCTCACCTTTTATTGCTTTTGATAAAAAACATGGAGGTAACTTTTTTGCCACTTGTTATCTAGATTGCTATTAAAAGGGTTCTGTTGTACAAGAAGCCAGACAACTATACTTGTCCTAGTAAAAAAATTACATGAACGTTTTACGAGAATTCTATAATGTGCATGGACTATCTCGTCGACAATTCATTGACATGCTTTTATCAAAAAGTGTAAATACAACATATGTTGAACAAAATGAATAACTACGAGACAACAATTCCGCCGAAATACGTTGGATCAATTAGTTGATCGAATTGGGCTCACAAAATATAAAACTGATAAATGGAAAAGAATAACCAATGCAACGTAGATTTTAAATTTTATAGTACGATATTTTGCTACTAGCCTTCATCAGGTATGGTTTGGAATTCCATAATTCCATACCATACCTGATGAAGGCTAATATGGCTAGCCAAAATATCGTGCTATAAAATTTAAAACCTACGTTGCATTGGCTATTCTTTTCCATTTATAAATATTGTTATATGTTGCTGATTTACTTTAAACACGACGTATGAAATAATTTATTATTTATATCATCTAATACCATTTTTATGTGCATTTCTTTCTGTGAAAAGCTATGTTTATTCATTTATTGATATGTTCTTGATCACACGGAAAGAAATTTATCGGAAATTATGATATTTGTTCAGTTAACATAAAGGGCTGCACCAAGCCATGATAAAAAAGAAGATATGAATTTAAAATGCCTAGTGTTTTTTTGAGGGAGGAGGCAACGTATATATAAGTAGAAGAAGTACCTACTATCTTTCAGCAGATCAGAGATTATAGCACTTTTAAAAGAGTTATGAAGAAACTGCTGGTACATGCTGTCCTGACCCGAACCATCACTGCTTAGTATTAAAAAACTTCTACATGATTTTGCGTACTGGCTCATTTGATAGAATTGATTCGTGAATTTCGAGTTCTCGGCGACAGATGCATTTTTATTCACATCTTGCTTCCTTAAAATGAGAAAACTGCAAATAAGAATAAATATGATTTAAACACAATCATACTAACTTTCGAACGTTCAGTCACAGCTACTTCTTTTTCTTTCCATTTTGTTAGGCGAAAGGCTCATTTTTTGTTTCTTCGTTCTGGAAAAATCGTATCATATAAACTTTTCGTATTAACGCACATACCAATACTGTTACTCAGTAGCTCCTCAAATTTCTTTTATCGCATGACCCTGATTAACTCGCTTTATGCACGGACTAATTTGACCTTTTCGTACCGATGCACATATCAACATAATTACAAGTACTTCGCTCTTCATTAAAACACTCTTGTCTATAAACGTGTCTATTTTGGCGCGTGCCCCTCATTAACTTGGTCGAGGTTATTGCAAAATTAAATATTATGTTGAAAGTAACGCTTTAAGAGTTGCCATTTTCTTTCTATTGGCTTTTGTATATTGCACACAAATCCTCGTTATTGACCAATAACACAAGTCGTTTATTTATTTTTCATAAGCGTCGTGCTGGCACGTGGTCGGTATACTTGCGATGCGACAATGTGCATTGATGTTCATGTTCCCTCCACTTATACAACCATCGTTAAAAGATGATAAGAATTAAATGTTAATTACGGTGCGGATTATTAAGCTTTTATCCGTAACAAATAGAGTTTGATGCTTAATTCAAAACTACAGAAGAGTCGGAGTGTCTAATAGCGTTGCTATATCTAGCTGATTTTTCTTTAATTTCTGGTTTCTGCTTGGGACGGAACAGTTTTTCTGATCTGGTCGATTATTATGGGATTTTGGAAAAGTAACTTGTAAACTCTGTACCGAGCAGGTGTTTGAGAAACTTTGCATGACAATGGCAATTGGGCACGCGTATCCCTTTCCTAATGCTTAAGTGAGCCACGCACGTGGTGTAGGCGGATGGAATAAAAATTGGTTATGTGCATGCCATCACATCGCCTCTTTTGTTTCCTTCAAGATATATGGCATTCTGAACTGACGGTCACACAATTCAGTGCGCTCTTTTCTTTTCTTCTCTTCCCGGCTTAGCTCAGT
Source organism: Palythoa heliodiscus (assembly GCA_025403565.2). Lineage (NCBI taxonomy): Eukaryota > Metazoa > Cnidaria > Anthozoa > Zoantharia > Sphenopidae > Palythoa > Palythoa heliodiscus. The sequence continues at coordinate 8,117 of JAOBYJ020347984.1, read as the reverse complement.
CTTTTCTTATGCCTTTAGATTTTAAGGGAGTGGATTTGATATCTAGGAGAGTAATTTAACTCACTTGCAGTGACTACAAACTCTTAAAACATATAAACGATGGCACGTGCCACTTACAACAGTATTTGAAGACAATTGATTTGAAAAATTCTAATTGGCCATGCGGTCGCTCCGCACCGCATTAGCTGTGGTGATGCATGAAAAACTTGCTATGCTTAACATCAATCACAACATTTTTTGAACAGTTTCTACTGACGTTCAAGCAATTTTATATCCTCATGTATTGAAACATTAGTTTTACGTTTAGTTGGTCAAAATCTTGTGCGTGTTGTTGAATCAGGTTTGTTTGTAAGTTGCCTCTATTGTTTTATGACCATGTGTTCGCTTTTGTTTAAAAACAGGGGTCGACGACTAATTGCTTAAATTTTCGTTGTGTTTGTAGACAGCCATTTTCATGCAAATGCATTACACAAATTAACATCAAACCACACATGTTAAATTTGTTTATTGCCTAACCCCATTTAAGTAGACCTTTTGTTTAGTTCCTACGAAGTCAAAGGTCTCGTTTTAAGCTTAGAAGCTGTTTTAGTTCGAGTTAAAGACATATATTTGTTTGCAGTCCATAATAACACGTTTTTCTCAAGTTTCAACATGTATGTCAAGTATCGTGAAGTTTTCGACGTACATGATTGGTTTTGATTTCATGATGCAAAAAAAGACATTTCGCGAACGTATCAAAATTTTTTCTGGTGAGTTAATTTTTCAGTTAAGATGACTGTCTTGGTCATTTAGTTTGCTTTTAAGCCAGCAAATGATACAAGGAAGCTCATGATTTATGCTTTTTTGTTTTGTTTCTTTGTCGAAATGTTTTGCAGCAAAATATTCCGCGAAATATACTGTTTGACGGCACTTCAACTCATTATAAAAAATGCGTATTTTAAAAAGCTACATTTGTAAAAACTCATATCGCGTCTACCGCCAAGTTAATATCTTTTTAAAAGATGTTTCTTATGATAGAAGGATGTTTGATAGTTTGCTTTTACTATCATAAGGAAGTATTCTCATTCCTTCATACATATACACACTTTTTTTTACAAGAACAACTTTATAAGAACAACGAGGCTCAAACTTGCTAAAATTTAAGACTGACAATTTAAGAACAAGCTCAGCCTGACGCTGGTATAGAAAATTGACTAAAACTTAACGATACAGCATCTAAACTCAGCCATACAATACATGTGTGGCGCAAGGCGCTTCACTATTTTCCAATACATTGTTTTATTTTGTTTTTTCTTCAATAAAAACAGCTCACAGAAATAAGAACAAATTAAGAACAAATTGAGGATGAAATCGCCAAAAAATTACGAACAACGAGGCTTGGCAAAATTTACTGGTTCTTATAAAAAAGAAAGCGTGTATACCTACAAGCCCTATAGCCTTAAAGACGGAATCAGTTTAAAAACCTCTACGGTCCTTGCTGTTGATTTGAAATCTGTGAGTTAAAACTCGTTTTTATCCTTTGTTAGTTGCTTTAACAGCCGTTGCACTTTTCCCGCCTTGTCTTGATTCGAAAGTGTTGCTATACTATCTTTTTGTTTTTGTTTGTTAATGTGTTTTCGATACACTCTGAATCTTTCAGAAGTTACCGTATTTGCCAGTATTCAAAATAAACATTTATTGTAGCTTTTGTAACTGAAAACCAGTCAGAAGTATATATATCTTCTTCGGCGATCAAGTGTTTTGTTTTGTTTTGCTTTTTTTCATTAAATTTTATGTTGGGTCGGCGAGTATTTGTCGCCGTCGCGCGTTTAAGTTAATGAACTAGATCAATAACACAGCATTTTGAACCTACCAATCCTCGATTCGTCTGTCCTGTAGCCTTGAGGACATACGATTTCTTATAGGTCGGCGAGGAAGCCAAAAAGATCACCTCACGGTTGATAAAAACTGGCTTTTACTTCATGGAGACAAACAATCACTAAAATCAATAAGAGTTTGTTCCAACCTCACTTTAACGAGTCACAGACCTTATCGATTTCCTGCACCAAACAAAATCCCAAAAGCACTATAATTCAACTACGAGTACTTTCGTTGTCAACCGTGAGTTGGCCATATCACCAATTCCAAATTTCCAAATTAAGTACCTTAAAATTTTCGAAGCGCACAGTCTGCTTCCAAAATCATTGTTGTGGGAAGGGGGGCCGGATTTTGCAGAAGATCTTTTACGTTAGGAAATAGAAGTCGTTAAAAATCAAACATTTGTAAATAGGTTCATTAGTGGAGCACAATTTCAGTTCCTCCGGGGTAATTATGTTGTCATGACATGGAACTCAGATCAGTCTAACGGGAAAAAACAAGTTGATAAGAGATATCTCTTTAAGGCAAATGTACTTCTTTGTTCCCTCCCTAACCTAGGTTTTTTCTTTCGTTTACTTTGAAACCCTTGATCACCATACACACGCCTTTTGAGCTCTTTTCGATTTAGTCAACTCTGAGTTTAGAGAAACCATGGTCTAAGGACACCTGTTTGTGGTATGCGTATCGAGATATCCATCACCTTTTTGAAGTATCACGTTAATTATTCATCTTCTTGAACACACGTGCAACACGAATGGCCAAAAAACGACATTCTTAGTTTCAAACTTGTTCTTTACTCTTCATGAGCGTTTATCGAGCGCGAGAGAAACCTTCCTGATTGTGTTAACTTTGAAGAGCTGCACAGTTTGCTCGTGTAAGGGGTGACGTGACACAAGCCTGTCTGAAACAGCTATCATGCGATCAATATCTGAATTTGGTAATGAAAATGCTGGCGGACTTTGAGTGCTTTTTTGTCAAATTTCAATAGCTTGTTTTCCTGTTTGCATTAAGAGGAAGCAGATCAGTGACTTTAAGATCATTGATAGGGAATTAAAGAGAGTCTTGCTTTGAAAGAAATTAGCATTAGGTGACATTGTAAGCTGTCGAAACTTTCCCGCGCGCATCTGCCGATTTTAATTGTAGCCCTCTGAAAAAGAAGATGGTTCATTGGTTTTGAATGACAGACTGTTCTCGCGTAAGGCGCGTGGACACACACGGGGGGCGGGCACGGGCAAATGGCTCTCCGTAATCAACAATTTACTTAGTGGGTGGCACGATTTCTAAAAATTATAAACCAAACAATATTTAACTCAGATCACTGGGATTTTCTGCTGTCATTTTGAAACCAAACTTCCTACTGTGCAGATGATGCGCTAAAATGTCTCTCAGACTATTTTGTTATATTGTGCAGCAGAGCGCATCTTGTTTTATTAAACTTGTGGCACGCGTCATTTTATTGTTATCTTTAAAGCGATCGTTTACCGTTTTTGCTCCGAGGTGAGATTCATTTTTTACATGTTTTACAAGAGCTGTGGTACAGCGAGGCGTGTTTTTCAAGTGCTTCAAGTGCTTTGTACTGAAGGTGTTTGGACACCATCTGTGCGTCTTTGATTGCACTGATAACATGTCCAAAGTTTTAGCCGCGAAAAATGATACAACAACATTTGGTTTTGGGCAGAGCGTTTCCGAATCTTTTTTTCGTTTTTCATTTGCTCCACATGGCACGTACCATTAACTTATGATTTTATTAATGAAATTTTTGATGTCTATAACACGTATCAGTTAACCGGTAGTAATATTATGAATTTGTCTAGGAAGTTATTAAAATGCGGCTTTAAGAAAGGCGCACAATCTGGTTTACAAGGTAAACATATAGTTTGTTCAGAAAATTTCTTATGAAGATTAACTTCGACAAGTGACAGTTTGGTCATAAAGCAAGAAAAAGATTTCATCGATCTGAGATTGTGAAGAGTTTTTCCTCGAAAAGCCTGAAACAACTCTAAAAGGTGTTTACACGGCAGTAGTGGCAGCAACCAATCAAGACCATTTGACCGAGGCGACAAATGTGCCCTTGGGTATCACTGTTGCGTCACTAATTAAACTACGCATGCTCGTTAGTGTTCACCGCACCCCCGACAAAAGCTTACATCTGTCTTTACCATTCTCACATTGAGTTGGTCTCGGTGAAGGATGAGGGATTTGCATGGTGTATGAGAGAGAGCGAAATCAAATTTCATGTTGCATCGGTCGAATAGGCCTCGTTGCCGAATTACAAGACCTTGGCTCATTTCTAGATAGTGCTGGCGATGGCGAGGGAGCTTTGCGTTAAATGCCTTTTTTGGGGAACGTTATTCCAATTCTTTTTAGTGCAGGTTAGAAGTTTGTGCGCTGCCTTGGGGGTGAAATGTGGTATTTTGGTCATGTGTAACGCTTGCATTCCCCCACCCCGCCACTTGTTTGAAACCACTGAAATGTGTTTTAATATTTTTCTTGTTATATTTAGACCGTGCTTGGCGCCGGTACATTCGAAATCGAATTGGTTTCGATTCAGAACATTGATGGCGAAAAGTCGAATGGCAGTTGTTGTGATGGGAGCCGTACAATATTTGCAAGACAACCACGATGTACCGATACATGTGACACTTACTTTAAGATATGTCTGAAAGAATACCATCAAGTTATGTCATCGAGTGGACCTTGTCGCTTCGGGGAAGCCACTACACCAGTACTTGGTGCGAATTCATTCACTCTAACGAACATGACATCCGCGAACGGCTTTCACAATCCTATTTCTCTACGATTCACCTTTTCTTGGCTGGTAAGTCGATTTTCCCCCTATTTCCTGAATGTGTATTTTTAGATCGCAGAAGTTAGTGCTGTTGGTATTACGTAGAGCACAGAGCTGGCAGTCCATAGTAAAGACCTCGATAATAATATAGATTAAATTTATGCGAACGGTTCACGCAGATGGCTGTATTTTTCAATAATAAAATTTTAATGCAGCCTCGGCCATCAGCTGCTTTTAACCTTTGGGGAAATCGCGTCAAGAACTAAGGAGATGATACTGAGCTGCTTTTTGGCGAGATGGACTTTAATTCGTTTAGGTTAAAGAAACAAACCGCTCGTGGCACTTTGCAATTTTGCACGAAATCAACCACGAGAAGTTTTCCATTTCGGAAATTAAATTTATCTTTTAAAACTCTCAAAATTTCTGACGGCAGCACGTTTATTTTAGTGAAATGACAACAACGTCGAAGGGCAAAATACAACAACAAATACAGCTGCGATTATTTAAACAAGATTAGTTTAGCCAAAAAACAGTGTATGAGTCCATACTCGGTGTGTCGGTTTTCGATGCAGCCATAGATTCTAAATCATTGTTTATCAGAATAGTAAAAAATCGAGCCACGTGTCTTTGGATTGACAGCCCTTTGTGTGAGTATATGTTAATTAAATGCAGTTACGATGCATATTTGCAAAACAATGATTTTCCTGACTGGACTCAAAAGCTTCCTTCCTACCGCATGGTCCACTGTTTACGCGAATATTCCCCTATATAACCTGAACAATCGCGAACGCTTTGTGGTTGGTGAGTTTTCGCAATTACAGTCTATCAGCAAGTTGTATAAATGATATTTTTTCTCCAAATGACGAAATCAAAGTTTATTTTGTAGAAAAACACAAGTTTTGTTCTGCATTAGCGACCATACCTTTGAGCAAAAATGCTGTAGTAAGTCAAACGTAAACAAGAATTAAAGAAAATTTACTTGCGATATATTTCAATTAAAACGTGAAAAAGAAAGGCAAGATTCTCCAAGGTAATTTTTGGTTTCCGGGGTAATTATGACATCCAAACTTTGGGCAACAGTTTGATTTAGTTTTTTTCAATCATTATAGAATCAATTAAGACTTTGTTTTTGTTAGAAGTTATGTTTGTCAATTTCGACAAAATCAATTTCGCTTGAAACTTCGATTGACTTGTCGAAGACAACAATATTGTAACTGATGCTAATTTGTTATTGTCACTACTGGTTTCTTCCACTTAATTAGTAAAAATGCAGAATTCAGACCAACTAAGTGATATTTTATTACAAAAATTATTCAATACTTCTCTTCGCGTCAACGAAATAAAAAAATTCTTCGAATTTGATGTTAAATTACCTGTCTGTCCCCTGTTTCTAACAGTTTGAATTAAATGAGACATGTATAACAAAACTGATTTTAATAGTTTTGAATAGGTTTTATGTTTGTTTCTATAGTTTGTTTCTCCTTACTTTGGAATTACAAATCTGACTGTCATAAAAAAATCACATTTAAAATATAAAAACTCATTTGCTGCAGAAATTACTCCAGAAATCTTTATTTGTCTTTAGTTTGTCTGCCTGGGGGATGAGAAAGGAATTATGCATAATATATTGTCATAATTTGTATTGTTTTGACTTGTGGTTAAACTTAAAGGCAGTTAGGATTTGATGAAATTTTATGCTTTTTTTCATGCTTGACAGTGGAAGCTCAAAGTAAATATTATTACTGTCTTCCTGTATTATCACTATCTTTCCCATTAACTATTATATTTTTCTGAAATTGTTTTTTTTTGTTTTGAAACTCCTAAAACATTCCACCTAGCATCTACTAGGTAATTGTTTTTATAGCTTCATGCAGTTTTTTGCAAGTCAAGGATAATTTTCTATAAGAGCACATTCATCATTTTAGACTTAGATATGTCATTTATTTCTAATTTTTATCACTTAATGATGGCTGGGAGAAAAATTAATTGAAAGCATTCCTGTTTTGGTGATCAAAAATGTTGATTTCCTGTGGTTTAAAACATTTTAAGATGTAATTCAGAGCCATTTCATAAAAAAAGTCAGATTGATTTTAAGTCTGTAAGTAATATGTTTATATCGCAGCAGGTGCACTGTATTTCATCCCATTTTTGTTTTGCCAAGCTACATGTTTATATTTTACTTTACAGACTTTAGTTGACTTAATATGGTATATGGAATTACAAAACATGTTAAATTACTTTATAGCTGGTGTATTTTTGACTTGAATGTACTCTCTCATTGGCTAAATCGAGATCACACAGTTGAGTTCAAATCGAATGTTTCCGGGCTGGTCAACATCTCAAAAATTATTGACCAACTGGTTAACATTGATGTTGAACGTCACGTTTGGAAGCAGGAAAATTTAATAATTGTGGTTTATTTTGTTTATGCTATATAACAAGACACTTAATGACTGCTCCCTCAGGAAATATCTATTTAATTGTTTCCCTCTGAGCAGTCATTAAGTGTATTGTGCCGCACATCAGATATAGTCTGGGTCAATGCTCTGTAGCTTTCTTCTGTAAGTTATAAAAAAATCAGGAAAGTATGATACCTTTATATAAAGGAAAATTAGAATATATGGTGATCTGCCGTATGAATGTTGTATGACTTTTTATCTTTTGATAAATGTCTTAAAGCTTGGAGTAATTGTTAATTGATTGTTGGTGTGAAAAACCTGAAATAGTGGTTCTCTTTGATCATTTCCATATGGGTTTTGTACTTTAAGAACAATTATCTGAGGCTTGATGTAGAACACTCTGTTTTGTGAGTTTCACCAACTAGTCTTGTTTTGTTTAAGCTGTTGTGAAATTTAAACTAAAATATGTAAATAGGTTTTGTCTTGGAAAAATTTTGTAGTAATTTAAATATTTTTTATAATTACTGATGGTTTGGAAAGTAACACGATTATTGATTCAAGATTTCTAGTTCTTAAAGGCAATACAGAAAAATAGTGTTTTTTAACCAGACACACTGTTTTTGACAAAAACAAAGGCATTTGTTAGTACCCTCTCCATTTTTTACCAGTGAATCTTTATCAATAAAAGACAACCTCAGTAATATGTTGAGGCTTTGTAAAAGAAGGATGTGATGAAATGCAATTTTTAGGCAAAAATCCAAAATGTATTTATTTTATTATTGCTTTATAAAACTTGTGCAGTTCTACCCATTATCTATATAAGATAATTGCTTATTGATTAATTTTTTTGTTCATACATTTTGCATTGATAAAATTGGAAAAAAGCTACTCCTTTTCATTTTAGACAACATACTTGTTGATCGTGGAAGCACGGGATTCTGATTCTTCAGGTTTGTGGCCTTTTTTAAATTATATGATAACCCAAGTTCTTGTCACATTATTATCAATATACGCGGCCAAATGGAAAATCAGCCTCTTCAAAACACACGCTCAGCGGGCCGCAAAAGACTGAC
>JAOBYJ020346148.1:3630-15309 GCA_025403565.2 Palythoa heliodiscus | reverse complement strand
ACTATTGTATTAATTCTATAACTATTGTTTCGATTGTACTTAAATACTGTAATTATTTTTTACTCTTTCCACACTGAGGATGGCATATGTAAATGCTGAAACATGTCTGTTTTGAATTTTAAAGGTGTTACATGTTTCCTGAAAGTTACTGAATAAATATATATGAATAAAATATTTTTTTGTACCCCATTTTAAGACCCAGGAAAATCTGAAATTATTTTTTTCTGGCGCTTAAATTAGAATAATTACAGTACTTCACAAAAAACAAAATTATTGGATAAAAAGTTCAATTATGAACCAAAAAGTTATCTGCTGTTTAAAGCTGTTGCTACGGCAATAAGAAATTTTGAAAAAATAAAGTTACCCACAATGCATTGTTTTGAACAATGATTGGCATGTTTGCTGCAAATGTTAAAAAACAAACCTTGAACTGCATTGTACATAAGCATCTAACAGAAGATAATTTTGAAAATGCAAAAAGCAACCTTTGAAATTGTGGTTACCATGGCAAAAATATCAATTGCATCACAACAAAACATATATTGAAAGATTCCCAATAAAATTTTAGGAAAGGTCAAATAGAAATTTTAGTTTCTTACTGCTATGCATTCCAAATTAAAGTTCTTCACAAAAATATACATGGGGGTGATTCTGCCCTCCCCCAGGCTCGATAGGGTTAAATAACACTTTGTAATCAGCACTTTCTCAATCACTATATAACACTTCCATAGATCTTTGCTGTACATTACTGATCACGGCAAGCTTAAGCAACTTGCCAAAACATATCTAGCATTAAAATCATGGTCACAATTTTGAGTGTAACTCATAATAAATGGTTCATTATTTAGTACGGAAACTGCAGAATAACAAATATTTTAATTTAATTTTGAAAACTAGGCTTTCAAACTTACTGTACATGTGTACAGACAACTGGATTTGGTGCAGACTATGAAATGTTGTAATACTCAGTATAAAGTAGCACACATGCAAGGTTATCCTTGCAAGAGCTATAATTAAAATTAGCATCAAAGGATTTTACTTATTGGATTATTTAGGAACGTGCAACAATTTTTTGTAAATTATGGGGTCAGATACAATTTTAGATCTTTTGTAAGGGATTATTTACACCATCACGTAATATTTGTGCCTGGAACTTTTTGATCTGAAATTTTTTTCTCTAACACCAAGGGTATACAAAGAGTTCCACAATATGAAACCAAAACATTTTTAACTTTTTTGTTTTTCTAGTACCCAGCCAGGGCTGCAAAAAACCTCAGGTTAATTGTTTTCCATGCTTTCATAGCCTGGTGAAAACCGAGGCAAGCATCTGGGAAAATTCGAAAGCAGATTAGTGAAAACCCAAGACACAGACAGGGTTTTCACCTGCTTGAGAATTCTCACAAACTTTACCAAGGTTTTCACAAGGCAATGGAGGCATGGAAAACATGTTTATTTCTTTTATGAAATTATTATTTTCCAACCAAAGAAAGAGAAAAACAATACAGGAAGTGCATGTACAGTTTTATTTCTTTCATGAAAAAGGAAACTCTCACAATTTGGCAACAGCAAAACATCATTTTTGTGCTTCATACTGCTATGAAAGCACACTTGTCAACCAATCAGAATGTGTGTTGTATCTGAACTATTTTATAAAATGAACTAAAATAACAATGCAGTTTGTATTTGATAACTAAGCATCATTTAAGGTAGTTAATACCTGTCAATTTCCAAAAAACCTTCCTGGAAAAGTCAGTTTTTAACCAAATAAATGATGACTTGTCACGAACATGCCATTTTTCCACATTTTTTTGTCAAGGCAGCATTTAAACAATTTGATCTTTAGGAAAAAATTGATTTATCAAAACAAAAAAAGTTTTGTTTTAGGATAAAAGTCTAACCAAAATGACCTAAAATGAATACGATTATTGTATATTATCCACTTCACTCCCTTGAAAAAAATGTCAGTTATTCTTTATAGGGTCAACAGTTTATAACATTAAATAACTAACATCTATGAGTGTGTTTTTATCACTTGCTGCACACGCAAACATTGTTATCTGAGGTATATATACCCACATGATACATTTCACCAAGAACAATTACCAAATCATGACCTTGAAAATCTACACCCAAGTTTCTTTAGAAATCTGATATACTTACATTACTTAAAGTTAATAGTCTATGTATGTTAGGGGCTACATTTTTGTGTTTGTGTCTGGAACAGGCATTTTGCCCATTTTGACAATATCTAACTTCTTTTAAACCTAAGCTTAGATGACTTAAAAATGTCTAATCTAATTGTTTATAATCATATGGCTTCAATGTTTGCATTAAGATGCTTGCAGCTCACTTAAAACAGATGGAAGGTCACAAAGTTATGGAATTCAAAGGATGAAGAAAAGCTATTTACCAATCATCAACATTTGTAAAAATTCTGGAACATAACTGAATTCTTTAGAAGTTTAAAATTCTTATTTTTAAAAGCAACTTAAATTTTGTGTAGCAATAATAAATGCAGTTCAAGGAATTAGAAAAGAGAAGCCTGATAAATTTTAGGCTTCAATGGGATTTCCAGAGGTCACGCATTCAAACCCCTTGAAACCTAAATTTGTTTTTCCATTTTGTCTTTTATTAGCAATTACTTAAACTTCATTAATAACTGTCATCTAAAATGAGCAAAACACATAGATTGCACTAAGAACAATCTGAGGCTGAAATAAAAATGTTAAGAAAAAAAAACTTTAGTAACAATGGTGAAATGCAGCAAGCAATCACAATTACTTATTTTAACTCTAATAAACTCCAACTGTAACAAATACTGTGCTGTATAATATACATATACTGACATATTTCCTTCAAAATGTGTAGGTCACTAAATGGTTTTTCCGAATATTGAAAAATTCATGAGCCTCATACTGCTGAAAAAAATAAAAACATTGAGCCCTGGCAAAATTTTACTGGTTCTTATTAAAAAAAGTGCAGCTAGGCACTGAATAGACATAGGGGCTTGTCTGCAGAGCCCTTTTGTAGTCTTTACTCCCAAGGCAGACCTACTTGAGCAGGTCTCTTTAAACCTCAGTCACCACACATCAAGTGTGGGTCTTTTGGCTGGGATTTTAGCATGTCGAGAGGAAATGGTCTCTGCCCAGTCCAGGTCATCAACAGATACCCATGGGGCCAAATCCCCCCTAATCCAATGTCATCCAATATAAATTATTTACTTCAGTAATAATTACATCAAATAATCTCTTTAATAATAATAATAATAATTTATTCACTTAATGTAGCGCTTTTTAACATTTAAATGATCAGAAGCGCTTTACATTTACATGAAAATAGACAATATAAAAATCCTAATTCAATACATCAATGCAATAAAAAAAATAATAAAAAAATAAAATAAATAAAATAAAAAATAAAACTAACTAAAATCCAAATTTAAAAAGATATGTTTTCAAGGGTTTCTTAAACAGATCAAGGGACTTAAGCTCGCAGAGTTCTGCCGGAAGGCTATTCCACAGTGCAGACGCAGCAGCATGAAAAGAGCGAGCTCCTAGAGTTATGCGCATGACCCATTTAGGGCAATCTAACAATATGGTGTCATTTGAATGCAGGATTCTACTCTTTCACCCATATTATCACAGTGCTTAGGCCAGATAGACCAATTTATTTTCCTGTTTTATGACTCTGCCAAAAATAATTTTTTGAAAACTGGACGAAAAATGAGTCATCTTCACCAATATTTGATTGTACTAAAATGGATAAAATTAGGTATGATCTATTGATGTGAAACAAAAATAAAAATTCCATCCAAAGTGAAAATTAAGTCGGTATTCCCTTAATTAGTTGAACTATCAAAGCAGCATCTGAGGTGCTGTTTGAAGCTATGGTCACTGATACAAAACTCTGAAACTGAAACAACCAAATATAATTTGGAAACAAAGTCTTTTGTTTCATTTGGAAACATACAGTTGACCTATGGTAATTACATGAGATTTTTGAGCAAAGTGTATTTTGCCACTTTAGGATGAATTACTTTAAAAGCTTTTTAGCACAATTTAACTTTAAGATATGATTTATTTAACCAGATTTTATACTGGATGAAAAATTCTGAGATTTTTATTTTTGTTCCCACCTTCCATCTTGACCAAAATGTTCAGAAAACAGGGTATTAAATCAGTCTAGTCTCACAACTAAAAAAACAACAACTTAAACATCCATTCTCAAGGCAAAAACTCATTTTAAGCCTCTGATGTTAAATAATCAATATCATAAAAAATAGAGTCGATAAAACTCTATGTGCCTTGATACATTAATACATAGAAAGTAAGGAGCTCAGTTAGGAGAATTTACCAACACATCATTTGTAATGTTAGCAACTTAATGGATTGAGAAGCCATATGTTGGGTGAATTTATTATGAACACTCCCACAGCAATGTTTAAAATGGTTTCATAAACTTTTTTTCCTCAATTATCTTGTCAGATTATTCCCAAGCATTGACAGCAACCTGGATCAAAACCACAACTCATTTTTCTTAAAAAAAAGTTTTTTGTAAATGGCAGAACAGTTAACTCAGAAGAGGAGGCTTCAATAAAAACTTAAAAATAAAAATATTTGGGTAAGACATGCAGAGGTACAGTATATTCTTTGGCATAAAAAGGAAATATGCATTGTTAAACAATTACTGTTGTTATTTCTCAAAGCAGATAATACTTGGATTATTTCCAGCTACCTCACACATTTCCTATCAGCTGATGTGGTGTCATACATACTTGACCAACTGCCAGCTAGACAAAGCATTCAGTAATTGCATGGGCCAACTGAACAATGAAACTGAACAATAGACTACAGATTAAATTAGGATTGTCTAATATTGTTGCTGTTCAGATCAAACCTCTGAATTTTTTGAGAAACAATATTAAAGTTATGATGATTTTTTTATCTTAGAGGTTGACATTTTAAAACAATAAATACAAGATACAGTATATTTGGGACGTAACTACATTAACTGTAAATAAAAACAATGCAACTCATTTAGGAGCCTCTAAGCCAGTGGAAGAACAAAAATAAAAAAATGTAGCATTTAGACTAATGGTATATTCTTTTATTTTTGTTCTGCAACTGTCTTAGAGGCTTGTAAATGCTTTGCATTTATCGCATTGTAAAGCAGAAGAGAAAAATGATGGCTTTGTTCCAAAGTGTACTCAAATCAAATCTTGATACCTACGCGGCCTAACACTTGTCAATGCCAATTTTCAGTCACAGCATTCTCGAAATCCAAACAACCTCAGTAACAGTATTCTTGTCCAAACCACAAAGTAATTAATCGACAGTAACGCCAAATGAAAAGAGGTTGGAAAACTATTTGTTCCTTGCTGTAGCTGTTTCACATGTTATCCTCTTGTCAAAGCAAGTCAAGGATAATGTGATACGTTAGGCATACTCATGAATCAATGCATTCATTGTTTCTTATAAACCCATTCACAACAAGTAATTGACAGAAAACACTGAACTTGGTCAATTTTGCTTTAGTTGGCAATTTAATAGGGATGACAAAACGTAGAAACTTTTATGTACCATGAAGAAACATTTTCACATGAAATTCAGCATATCTAGAATATTTTAATATTAATTTTATACTGAAACAGTACAGTACTAGTTAATATTTTTGTAAGTAAGGTCAATTTAGACACTTCTCCATATTGTAAGAACTGCTCTGAAACAAAGTAAGTGAATTTTTACCACTTCTGAAGTATTCATATACATATTGGGGTAAACTTCAGAACATCCTAATCCTACAACATGTCGGCGTCGTCCCACCCACCCACACAACCAAACCTAGAAATAGATGCTTGATGTTCTTAAAATTTATGTACTTGACTTATAGGCAAGCTGCTTTTATGCTGTAACGTAATTTACTCTACAGTAGCTTAGCGCATCACTAACTGACAAAGCTTCTTCGCGCTAGTAAAATTGGCCTTCAGCCACTCAATTTAAAACTTCCTGCAAAAGTCGGTAAGCTTTCCTTCCATGAAAAGCATTGCACAGAAACATGTAGTGAACACCCCAAATCATGTTTATAAATATATATCTCAGTTACAGCTTAATTGTTATAGTAAATTTTGTGGTTTGTTATATAGTAAGTCAAAATCTTTGTTGTTGCGTTCTTCATTAAGGTGGTAAAAGCGACCCCAAACTGAAGTACGAACAAACGTTCCCATTTTCATACGATTTTCTGACAGGATGGAATGTTCAATAATTTATCTGATCAAGTTTAAGATGTGAGATATTAAAAACCTGCAGGTTTACTGAGCCACAAGGTGAATGATAGTAAACAATTTTTCACTAAACGGCTGTTTAGTAAAGAAATTTACTGGCATGGGCAGAAAAATCTCAAACCGCACAGGAAATTCAGCGGTTGTCTCAGGAAGTTGACCTACAGTGTTCTACATTCCCAAAATGGTTGGAAACAACAAGTATATTCGTTTTCACAACAAATAGCATGAGGTGCAATCCATGTGAATAGCGCAATAAAAACTTTAAACTTTTGGCCCGCCTCACACGAACTGATATAACTAGTGATTAAAAAATGTTTCTCAAAAACATTTTGTGTCCACGTGAAAGCCTAACGCCCTTTTCAATTTCAGTCAAATGTTACGATTGTTTCAACCGAAACATATCGACGTCTTGAAAAAAACTGCTAAGGCTACTATATTAAATGACAAAACAATGTAAATTTCACGCTTCTGGAGAGAAAACACTTGTTCGGAGCTTAATTAAAATTACAATGTTAATAGATTACGCTCGTTTAGTGTCGACTGCAAACCATTCGTGCAATCAACAATATTCATTATAAGAATAATTAAAATAATTTGTACAAAAAAGAACACAAGGCTGTTTCAACGTGTCTTCGTCTCCAAAACTGCTCAGGCGGTCCGAAATAATCAGTAAACTCAGATCGTTCGAGAAACTCGTTGCTACCAGAAAAACAATGAATTAGTCCGAAACAATAAATACTGTGTGTATATTTATGCCACAATACTCCAATAGCAGCCACAACAAAATTAAACTAATGAGTAATGTCTTGATCAAGTTAGCATTATTAACGCAACTTGGTCCTTAGTTAAGTAAATATAATCAAACTGTCTCGCAAGTCTTTCAGAAAACACCATAAAAACCATAAACGGAAAGAATATTTTACAACAACACTGTGTATGAAGGTATTGAAATACTACGTTACAACTCACCTCGCCTTCATAAGAATACTTGGCCGCTAAAATATCTCTTTCCAACCTTGGCCCGTTCTCATGAGAAAATGGCATATTCCCACTCAACAGAGTAAATGTTATCACTCCAACTGCCCACATGTCCACTGCTTTTGTGTAGGGCTTTCTTTGAAGGATTTCGGGTGCTTGATACTCGGGAGAACCGCAGTCCGTTTCCATCATATTATCTTCGGCAGACCTCTGTAAATGAGAGAGCCCAAAATCTGTGATCATTATTCTCGAGTCATTTCCAGGATGGTAGTACAAAAGGTTCTCCAGTTTGAGATCTCTATGTGTGATGCCGTGCGAGTGTAGATAACGCACGCCATCCAGAACCATGTAAATCACTCGAGCAGCATCGCGCTCGGTGAAGTACCCTTTACTATAAATGCGTTCAAACAATTCTCCGCCAGTGGCTAGCTCCATCACCAAATAAAGTCTGTCCTTGGAAGTTAATACATCATGTAGGCTAACAATATAACGATGCTTTACCGTACGCAGGATTTCAATCTCAGATCGGAACACATCTTCGCCTCCATGAACATCTTTCAATTCTACCATCTTGATGGCGTAAGGTTGACGCGTTTCTTTATGCTCGGCTCGAACGACCCGGCTGAACGATCCTCGCCCGATCTGAGCTTTAATTTCATACTTATCAGTAACCACACAATCGAATCGGAACTTCGCTACTCGAGTTTTTTTCTCACTACTTTTGTCTCTGGCACTTGTTTTCCTGTGTTTTGTTTCACGTGATTGAGTTTTGGTGGGTAAAAATTGTGTACTCACAACACGCTCCGACGACGAAACTGACTGTAATTTCTTACTACCTCCACAGCCCATAGTCATGTTTCAGAGGAACTTGCAGCCAAGACGAAATGCTGCTAATCCTTGGAAAATCTGACAAAACAACTGCATTGTTACGAATGATGTCTTCTTCACACTGCACTGTATTGATTCGTGCCAAACAACCAGTGACGTCACATATGTGTGGTGCGCTATTGAACCAATGAAGCTGTGAGCGCGAGTTTTGTAAGAACCAATCGAAATCAAACTTGTGTTTTACCTGAAAATAGAAAAAACCCCGCACGTGTGAAAAAGAATTTCACAACAAAACTTAGAATGAATATTTTGGTGCTCTGTATTGTTCAAAAGTCAAAAAATTAAAATAAAATCGCATAAGCATTGAACTGAACTGAATTTACAGTTGTAAGAGCCTCTCTTTTGTTGGAATACTGTAAATAAACCATTATTATTATTATTATTATTATTATTATTATTACTGGCCTGAATTCAGTGAATCCAGGAGTTTACTTCCGATTACACTTTAAAAGATAACATCGGCATTCTTATTACCCATAATTAAAGATTTTTCTTCTCTATTACCCCACAATTTCGCCTCTTTGCATTTGTTCTTTTTTACAAGCTTCTTCGAGTTAGTTGGTTGTTCATTTCTTGCTCTTTCTATACGTCTACTCTTATAGCTATAGTAATGAGCAGAAATGTAAACAATGACGTCATCAAATTTTAAGCAAAAACATAATTTCAAAAACACATGCTTTTCCTAATAAAAAGAACTGTCACGAGTGTTTGTGTGGGGTTAATCGACGAAGAAAAGTTATAATCATTTAATCAAACGGATTTGATTAAAATATGGAGTAAAGAATCAAAACACTGTCTAAGTAAACTGAGCAAAGCCGGGCTTACAGTTACAATCTTGTGGAGTTACATTTTTCTGTGATGCGCCCATTCGTGTCAATCTGTTTTCTTTACTGATAAATATCATGTGTTACGATGCCTTTAACAAGCCGGCAAAACTTCCGGGCTGGTATGGCTTAAAAATAGTACATGTTGGTTCTCTGAGTCGGGAATTTGTCTGAGTTCGCACCGTAACTAACGCTTTTTCCGTTAAAACCACAGCTTTATTAATTATCTACAATTAGACAAAATCGATTTGCTTTTGACGAACTCGATGAGAAACCCATCGAAAGTTGTATTTGGCTTGCGTACACACGGCTGTCTGATTTTGACCTGTCGACAGTGCTTTAATTTCCCGCTGAAAGACCCTTTTGGCGCGCAAATGCCTACAAGCTCCCATGATCATGTAAATATTGACCTAACAAAGCCAAGGCCACTTGGTAATGGACAACATTAGAAGCAAACTGACAGCTTCCGCTGCAGACATCATGTTAGAAAGGGACAAAAGCCGACCGACAGGCGACATTTTTAAACAGGCAGTTCTTTGACATAACAAAGAGCCTTCCCACCCCACATTTTCCACCAGCCCCAAGTACTTGTTATTTTACTTCAAGGGGATATTTTGTACATACAAACGTTGTTACATCTCAATTCGCAAACTAATTTTAGCTTCCAACGGTACCTGTACTATGCTTGACTATGTGCGATCAAATTACCGCCAAAGGGGAGTTCTTCTATTTGGGTGGTTTTCGTTAACCCCAAAGTAGAGTGGCGCAAATCATGGTCAAGGTTAGTTACGTATGGAACTTGGGATAAACATTCTTTAACATTATCTTTGATAATTTAAATGACAACATCCGGCATACTGTGGTAGCGCGCAAGTGTGTCAACTGAAAAACGTAGGGCAGGTACTTCTGAAGTGAAGGAATTACGGTTTACCGGGAAAATGTAAGATATAAACAAAAAAATCATAAGTCACCATAAAAAAGTAACAGATGTAAAAAGAACTTTTGTTAACTAGAAAGCTCAAATCACTCAATTCAGTTAAAAAAAACGAAAAAGTTGTCAATTCTGTAATTATAAAGTTCATTTTATGTATCATAAACTCAAGCTTCGAACGTCAACCGTCTGATCTAAAACACATTTGCTCACTTATAAATCCAAGATTTCTATAGTTCACTACCTGGCTTGATTTACAGTTGTTTAGTTATAACTAGACTCAATAATTACTAAGAATCTTTTAAATCTTTCAAGTTTTGTTGTCAAGCGCATAACGATTGTACTTATTAAAGCGCAAAGCCATCTGATTACTGTTCGGTGTTGCTGGTTGTGGACAGGTCGCTGACATTGAACTTTTGAAAACAGGTGAAATATGAATTTAAAACTTGACAGTTCCGTTACAAAAGAGTGCACCATTTGATTTCTCAGTAAAGAGCAGAGCATATGAATTTTATGGACTAGCGGCGACTTGGAATGTCCCACTGAGTGCTTGCGGCGCCGAACTGATGAGGCCGGTAAGCTCTTTGTTTGATCTACAAAAACTTTCTCGTTCTTGCAAAAAAAAAAAGAACTACTCCGACAAAGCGGACCGTGTACAATATTTGTGTGTTTAATGCTTCCTTACTAAGTTATTTTCATGTTATTAAGTTTGCGACCGCGGAAGAGATAGAGCGATCGCATTACCCAACTGCACAGCGAGCTGTCCCGTTCTGTATTACGAGTTTGGCATATTATTTTTGGCAAAAATGAATACAAACTTATCAAATTCAGATTACATAACTATTTGTTCGAGTAATAATTTACTGAGCATTTGAAGCACACATTCTGATTAATAACTCATTTAGAGTTAAGAGTTCAAGGAAACCCACCCACACACTGATGTTAATGTTGTAGAAAGCATCCTTTTATGGTCAAGTTATAATTTTTTCACGAATGGAAAACGCCAAATTGAAGTCGGTGACGAAAGAAGGGGTGGGGTAAACTGGTTGCATGAGTGGCACTTTGTTTCGCTGAGGCTTTCATGCCTCTGGCGTTTTTAATTACAGACTTCATTCGGCCGAGTTGAAGAAAAGTTAACGAAAGATTATCAAACTCATGATTTATCATTATTTTAGTTTATAAACAGTTTTAAATAGACTAAGTTGTAAAACGATATCGTTTTGTGGACTAAAAGTAAAAGGAAATCACAATACAGACAAATTAGCCGTGTATTTACTGATTTAGACTTTTAGTTAATAGTTCTTTTATGATGGAAAATCCGTCAGAGGTAGGCGCGTGCCCGCTGCCTTCCTTGGTCTTGGATGTGGTACGTAGCCGTTTATTACGCTCTCTGTCACGCGGCACCGAACCATTTTTATGGCTCAGCTTACCCGAACAACTCTGCTCTTTAACTAATTTTTTGAAAGATGAACAGACCGTTTATACGGGATTTTGAATTCGTCTCGGGAATACGAGACAACTCTGGGGGTAATCGAGTGTTCTCACCCCGGCGTTCTCACCACATCATTAAATGCCGTCGTCTCGGGAATGCGAGACAACTGTGGAGGCGATCGAGTGTTCTTACCCCGGGGTTCTCACCTCAGTAGTAAATGCCGTCGTCTCGGCAATGCGAGACAACTGTGGGGGCGATCGAGTGTTCTCACCCCGGGGTTCTCACCTCAGTAGTAAATGCCGTCGTCTCGGCAATGCGAGACAACTGTGGGGGCGATCGAGTGTTC
>JAOBYJ020345077.1:0-15310 GCA_025403565.2 Palythoa heliodiscus | reverse complement strand
TCATTACTAACGTAATCGTCCCATTTAATTTTTAAAATCCTTCTTAGATGTCGCTGCTGGACGGTGCGCAGTTGTCTAGTAAGACCAGAAAGAGCCACAGCGATTATCTGTAGAGAGCTGGAAAAAGCGTGTATAGACATCTGGCTGATCTTTTACTTTTTGTCCTAAATGAACTCTTTACAGAACTTTAAAGTTAACATTATGTTATCATTGGTTTTTTTGTGTGTTCTTCATGATGTGTTTTGCCCGTTTCGGGCTAAGGCGTCGTATATATATACACGACAAATGAAGTGTTGGTAAATTCTCCCAACTGAGCTTCATATTTTCTATAAAAGCAGTTTGGGAGATTTTGGCTTTTCAACTTCCACAGCTTAATCTACTTGATCATTTCCTTATTTCTCAATACCAGTTATATTATTTTGTTTGAGTTATGTAAGGTGAAGTTAGATGTTGATAAATTGCCTGGGGCTAAAAGGGTTAAACGGCAAGTCCCATTAAAATATCATCAGTTCAAAATCATTGATTTTCACTTTAAATTGCTAGGGAATTAAACAAGTATTCACTAACATAGCCAAAACAAATACTCATCCTTTCTTGAATGGTATAAAATTGAAGAAAGCTGCACTTGAATGTAGCACGGCTTAAATTTAGAATTAAATTTAACTCTAGATTCTTTTGGTCAGAAGACGGACTCAGATGCTTGTAGATTTTGTCTGCTTTTCTACCATAAAGGAGAAAAAACTGTCTAGGCTGTTTTCTGTAAAAGCTAATTAGTTTAAAACAGTTAAACGGGCTCTTCTTAACATGGTAGAGCTCATTTGTTAGGACGACCTTAACTTTTGAGGGACGACTGAAAAACAACTGCTGGTTGCCCCATGTACATTCAGGTGTGATGTTTTCTAAATTTTATTCTGACTGATTTTTACAGAACAGGATTTGATGTAAACAAAATTAATGTGAAGTATATCATAAATTAAGAATAATTTTTGGCAGATGTCACCCCTCATACATTGCAGGGTTCACACAGACTGATGGAACTCTGCTTTCAGAGCTTCTGATATGTTGCAAAAAAAGTCAAATTCACTCCAGAAAACTCACCAAAAAATGATCAGTAAAAAAGGCGATTTTGCAGGAATATTCTGGGCAAATTTTAATGGAAAGCAATTGTCTTTGCAGTGATTCTGTAAAATGTCTTTAATGAAAAGGGGCCGTTTTCTGAATGTAGTGTCAGACTATTTGGACATTGCCTTGCTCTGTTTGTGGCTGTAATTTTAACTGACAATGGTTGTCTTTCACTAATGTTAACAAACAATCATTATCTATTATAACGTGGACTACAACACTGAAGTTCACCGATTGTGTAAACATTTTTTCCTGGCAAGCAACTGTTTATCAAACATTTTGATTAATGGCTTTCTAACAATGTGTCATACTAACACAGCGAATCAAAATAATTTATAAGAAAAAAGGGAACCATACAAACAATTCCCAGGCTTTTATGTGATTACTGGAATGCCTAGTTGTTAATATTCACTGAATTCTGTGGCATTTTGTAGATTTTAAAGCTTGTTTTGAAAGAAACATTGTATGTGAAAACCCAAAAAGCTTTGAAAAATATAAATCTGCATAAAGAAAAGCTTTTCAAGCTGAGTTCTGTGAAAATTTACTATTTAGTTGAGATACTTTGTAACTTTGTTTACAGGATTTTGCAGATTTTTGTGGACAGCTCCATGGCAGTGTGAAATATCAAAAGCCCTATGCTTTACTGTATGCATTTTTTAAGGATCAAATAAACTTTTTAAGGCCCTAGACTCTGAGGCTAATGCTTCAAAATTTACCATACATAAATTTTCTTTAATTTACATAAAACTGATTAGCATTAAGGATCTTAAAGTACATAAATTATGCAGTCACTGAGGAAAATATTAACTTAAAATTTAGGCTGTTTTTATGTTCATTTTTTGAAAAAATAATTGAAATCAGGCTTTTTAGTAAATTTTTTATCATTGCTCAATGTTTTATCCTTGAGATCTTGGGACAAGTAATTGGGAGCCTGGGGCCTAATTGGTCTCTGATGCCGTTCCATTGATTCAGCAACAAACCAAGCAAAAAATAAATGCAACACTGTTATGAACATAACAGCTGTATAAAAAAATTACAAGTTTACCTAAAGCATCTAGAATTAAGAGATAAGCACCAGCTCCAATGAGCCACTAGGCTCAGAAAAGGATTTAGCTTTTTAGCATCTAGAATTAAATTCCATCAAATTTTGCAATTAATGTATCTTCTCACACACAGATTTTTCAGGGCTCACTAGTTTCATGTCACAGGTCTACTTTCACCCCAGGCTCTTTTTGCTCGGCCATGAGATTTCATGGGTACCAAAACATCTACCTTTAGCAATTTCGAATCTTTGTAAAAAAATTAATGGTAAACACGTAGTAAATTATCATCTATTTTTTGCCTAAAACAAAACAACACATTACGCTACAGTACTCCAAGCTCACGAAAAAAAATTTCCTTCATGTTCACTTTAATAACTTTAAAATTAATGAGCTGCTATGACAAAACTCTTCCGCCTAGAATAAGAATAATTGTCTGCCCCCAATCCAAATGCAGCTTATTACAGTACATGTGCTTTTTGAAATGTAATTACAGTGTTCTCCCTCGGGCCTTTGGGGCAAGCAGGCCTCTTGGTCTTACGTTGACTTCAAAACTACCCCGTATTGGCATGAAATTAGTGGGACTGCAAATATTCGCTGGTCAAATCCATCTTCTGGAAATGTTAAATTGAAAACAGATCGGCCATTTTTTCAAAGTTTTGTCTGGCAAGTGTACTATTTTACTTCTGAGTCCCAATTTTGCATTTTGAAATTTGATGGAGAGTATCTTTTTGATACACCGGCTGGTTAACGCTTTTCTTGCTCCATTGATCATTCTAGCAATGCCATCTTGAATTATTGCCGGAATGTAAAGGGCACCAAACTCATTTCCAGGCTGTTTTGCTTTGTTGATGAGAGTATGAGGTCTAAGAAACTAAGTTACTACAGTATTCCATCCCCCCATTCCTCTCTTCTGCGTACAGTAGGCTACTTAGATTTCAGTAACCAAGTTACTACTCCATCCCCCCATAAAATCCTGGGGAGAATATTGTCTTATATCGACATACAGTTACGATATGACCTTAGGTGAAGGTTACTTAGATTGCAGTCACCCCTTCTTTTTAGTAAAATCCTGGGGAGAATATTGTCTTATATCGACATACAGTTATGATATGACCTTTGGTGAAGGTTACTTAGATTGCAGTCACCCCTTCTTCTTAGTAAAATCCTGGGGAGAATATTGTCTTACACTGACATACAGTTACGATATGACCTTTGGTGAAGGTTACTTCGATTGCAGTCACCCTTCTTCTTAGTAAAATCCTGGGGAGAACACTGACTTGGCACTAGGGTGAATTATTATGTAGATGGAGGAAAACTGGAGCATTTTCAAAAAGTTCCACTTTTGCAGATTTTTTATGCGGATATAAACATTGTAGTGTGAACAGAAGGCCTAGCCGTAACAATAGCATTGCATTTTTAAATCTATTTGGCATTGTGTGGACAAGGCCTGACTGCCAACATAATTAGCTTACAAATAAAACCATACTTTTATCTTTTCTTACCACATAAGGAGGAGGTTCCTGTCTAGTCTCTAAAACTGCTGGTTGTGAAGGCGGTGCAGTCGGCTGTGGTGGGGGGGCTGCAACTGTACTTGGGCCCTGCTGCAAATGTAATACCGTATTGTACCATAAATGTACTAACTAAAGGTACTGTACCATAAACAGTGAGATACTGTACCATAAATACTGAGATACTGTACCATAATAATACTGAGATACTGTACCATAATAATACTGAGATACTGTACCATAAATACTGAGATACTGTACCATAATAATACTGAGATACTGTACCATAAATACCAAGATACTGTACCATAATAATACTGAGATACTGTACCATAAATACTGAGAAACTGTACCATAATAACACTGAGATATTGCACCATAAATACTTAGATACTGTACCATAAATATTGAGATACTGTACCATAATAATACTGAGATACTGTACCATAAATATTGAGATACAGTACTTTAATACTGACAGAGATACTGTACCATACAAACATCTCAGAGTGAAAACAGGCATACAGTTTTGGTAACAGTATATGAATTAAGAAGTTGACCAGCTAAAACTTCTACAGACACACAGTAATTACAGTTTTTGAGGACACTATTTCATGACCTCATTGCATGATTATATTGTTGATCTATAATATCTACTCGTCTATGTGGACAAGTGCTTCAGCAAAGTTACTCGTCCACAAGCTGAAATAACTCGTCTCGGACAACCAGACGACCGAAAGTTGTTTGCGCTGAGTACTAAGATACTGTACCATAAGTATTAAATAAAGATACTGTACCATAAATACTGAGATATCGTACATCTGTCACAATTGGGGAATAACAAAAAATTGCTCTAATAAAAACAAAAAATCTTGTCTCTTTGAGCAATAGTGTTTTGTTTGACTATATTTCAACATTGGCTTACACCATTATCAAGCCATCAAGCCACAATTCAAGAAACAAAATGAAATGTAAGAAAAACTTTATTTTTGGCAAACATTTATTCTGCACTCTTGCATTATACAATACAATACAAATGTTTTTAGAGAATTATAATCATTAAGTTGTGTAATAGGAGGCCTGGTTCCTCTGCACCATGATTCATTTGCTCATCATTTAGTGACGAGAACTTAGTTTTGTAATTAAAGTAACAGTTTATTATGTCTGAAATGGATTCATTCCTATGTATGACAAGCAAACGAAACACGGTAATTCTTGGACTACAACTTGATGATAACATAAACAGGACTTGAAATTTACTATCACAATGCAATAGAGAATGCTGCCACGCCCTGAATACTTGATTTGAGATTACAATTAATTTTTATGAGACAGTTATGCTGTGGGGCTGATGGTCAAAAAAATAAATTGATGTTGATTTCACATTACTTTACTGTGCCACGTTACGAAGTTCATAGAGAAATTGGGTACTACGTTGCAAAGTAGCCAATTGGGTAAGTGGCGAGTTAGGGAATCAAATTGCGAACTTCCATACGTATTTGTCAACTTTGGCACAACTGAACTTCACAAGTTTGCTCATTGCAATTGTCTGAAGCTCATCACGATGTCTGAACTTGAAGGAAAATTTCAACAGAAAACTGGATAGTTCTTCAACTCACCTTATAATTAAGTAACTTTTAGAATTCAATGGTTTTACTAGTCATTTGAAGTTTGCTTTCAAACTAGAAGTTTGCTTTCAAACAAAGATATGAACGTATGAAGTTTAGTCCTACCAAAGTTCACAATTTGATTCCCTACCTTGCCATGTAATTGGCTACTTCATAACAGTACGGGGCTTCTGACAGGGTGTGCAGGTACAGGACCGCACAATTCGGTCAAACCCACACAATAATGCACAATTTCTAAAATCCTGCACAATAGTCAAATATTTACTCAAAACATTATTCAAAACAGGTATTTCCTGCGAGTATTAAGATTTCTTGAGTACGGTATTTTTGGACAATTTTGAGGCTATTTACTTTAATTTGTAAACTGAACTGAAAACACCTCAGAATGTCCACAATTCAATAGATTGAACTCATCCCAGCTTGCCCCATTCAGGGCACTAGTTTACGTACAACAGTAAGAGGTTTGCAAGGCATTGTAGGGCGATCGCCTCAAGTGTTTGTTATTTGCTCATCTGACAGCTTTAAAAAACAGAATCACAAAAAATGTGGCGTCACACGGGAAAACGTACACTAACGCCTATCCGTTATAACGGATGAAAGCGTTTTCTACCCGTTACCTATACTTTATAACGCTTTTAAAACCCGTTAAATTTTTTTCACAACCCGTTAATTTGAAATTGAAGCCATTTTAACGGCATGAGGGACCCGTTAATTTTTTTTTTACCATCCGTTTTAATGCCTTGTGCAACCCGTTATTTTTTTCCGTAATCAGTTTTAATGCCTTGCACTTCCCGTTATTTTTTCCTCACAACCCAATTTAACAGCTTACACTACCCGTTTTTTCCCTTGATGGCATAGCGTTATAACGGTTAACAAATCTAATCCGTTTTAACGGAAAGTCATTTTTATAAACAGAAAAAAACATCAGCTTTGACGATTGTAAAATTTACAAGAAAGCTTTAATTATAGACTTCACGACTTACAATCAAAGTGCCATGCAGGATCTGCTAAAATTCCACATTGTAGTGTCAGTGAAAGATAAAATTAATGTGAACATTAAACTTTTCGAGTTTCATATCATCTTGTTTTTTGATAAATGAGAGCCACTCGGCGCTGCCGCCATGTTTGTCATGTATCACAAGAAAATGTGACCCGCAACATGTCTAGATCTTAGTTCCCAGAGCTTCTCATTTACATCCGGGGTTTAGAGGTTGGAAAAACATGCAAGCGAGCAGAGCGAACGAACATGGATAGATTTTAAATTGCATTTTGTAAAAAGTTGAATGCTCGTTTTGTTCTCTTGGAACTTTTGCATCCTTTTATTTTAGTTTTACGAAGTTTGATGGCATTCGATTCATTTTTGCAGGTTTCATTGCTAGTTGGGACTACACGTAGAAACAGTTCGTGACTCGTGAATTCGTTTAACCTGCTGTAAGTTGTAGTTGTGTTGGTTATTGACGAAAATAAGTTTCCCGCTTTCATGTTAAGACTGCCCATTGGATTATTTGTGTTACCGACCTTTTATTCTAGCTATGTTAGAACATTTATATTGCCCGTCCGAGAAATGGAGAAAATTTGTTACAAGTGTATTTGCATATAGCATGAGAAGAACCATTACCAGAGTTCCGCAGTGTTTATCACTGACTTCATGAAAAGTGTTTTGGAAATTCAAGCTGAATTTGATCTAACTCTAATGCTCAACCATATTAATGCTTTTGTTGTTTTGCTAATCCGTTAAAAACCTTCAATGACTCATGCGTTAACATATTTTGCCGAGCCATTAAAACGCTTTACCCAAGCCATTAAAATTTTTTTCTAAACTGTTTAAACGTTTCAGCAAGCCGTTTTAACGCTTTTCATATCCGTTTTTCACTCGTTAGTAAGCCGTTATTTTTGACCGTTATAACTGATAGGCGTTAGTGTATGTTTTCCCGTGTGATGCCACAAATAGGTTTAGTCTACACTTTGGGCAATAAGATGAAAAACAGTTGAAGAACAATCTAGAAGTAGATTAACCATTACAGACGAAATTTAACTATGTTATTGTAAAAAAAAGGATATGAGAAGAAGAATTCAGTGTTTGCTTTGATAAGGAGTGGGAGACTAAATATTTTGTTTGGCAAAAAATTGCCCAATCCTGCACAATTGACTTTTTGTCCCGCACAATTTGCCTCCAAAATTATGCACAATTTCACCTTTTTTCCACACCCTGTCAGAAGCCCTGATAGTACCCAATTTTCCAATGAACTTCACAACGCGGCGTGGTAAGGTAATGTGAAATCAACTGTAATCTCTCTCTCTATCCAGTTTTGCATCAGTGAATCCACTGACTTGATTGAAGCAAAATGATTATGGCTGGATGCCCTTCCTAGTGCCAACCTAGATCTCACAGTCATTATAAAAGAATTTAGATAAGTCATGCACTGTGATTGGTTCAAAGGCATGTTTGTATTAGCCTGTGCAGTCATGTTTTTGATGTCACAAAACTTTTAAACTGACCAGCAACTTTGCTTAAGTTTCATTTTATTTAAAAGTTAAACCTTGTATATCCCAAGGCTATGAGAATGCTTTAAATATTTTGGTTTGTTTAAAAGTGCATTTAATACAACAATGCCTAAAACATCTCTTGTCTCTTGCTTGATTTGCATCCGCACGACTGATCAAACTGAACGTGACACAAAAAAATGTGATAGTTGACATGGTTTTTCACATCTTCTTACATTAGACTTTGCGATTTGAGGCAAGTGATCTCTCTCACTCACCAGTGCTTGCGCAAAATTGATCTGACAAGAGCGATTAATCACTCGCCAACTTACGAAAAACGTTCACCACATCGGAGAATGTACATTAAAATTACTTTGTGTGCTTTGTCCTTTAAGATTTGAAATACTTTGTATTCAAACAACTTCAATAACAACATCAATATTCGGATGTAGAGACATTATGTTTGCTATCTGGACGATGTATCTTATGGCCTTTGTCGTTGGTTGCTGTTGTTTGTTACTACATGTTTTTATATTTATGAATACAACTATGTGTAACTAGTTTACATTTGCATAGAGTGTGAGAAAAGAATATAACAGAAAAACTTTGTGCAGTAGTGTCATTTCAAGTGCTTTTGACCGATTATTCAGTGAGAAAAATCGCTCACCTCAAATAGTTTAGACAAGCTTTTTTTCATTCACCAAGGATTTTCAAAATTAATGGCAAGTCGTGCTACATGCATTTGTTTGCTCTCCAACAGCTTTGCCCGCAGTTGGGATTGTTTTTGTGTCACATTCAGTTAAAGTGGCAAAATTTAGTGTTTTTCCTTACAGAAATTTATAATACTTGATGCAAATGAATACACACCTTCAATCATTTCAATAGGAGATTAAATTACAAGCATGCAAAGCACTCTGGTCGCAATGCAATGCATTATGGTTAAAAGGCAGAAAAAGCAATGAAATCAAGACTTTGTTTAGATTTTGAATATGAATTGCTGCTCCCTCACTTTGCTAATTCTGCAGCAACAAAATTTTAGATGTGCGAGATGTTGCTTTGCACCGCGAGTTAAATCTAAGTTAATCGTTTGCTGTGAATCTAGCTCAGCAGAAAAGTAAAAGGTGAAAAAAATGCCCACAGCATCTAATTTTCAAAAATTACTGATGAGAAACAAGGATTTCTTTTTAATTTCCCTAAAATGCTTGTGGGATGTGGCTGTGAAGATAAAAATCCTAATTTAAGCACATAGTTATGCACTGATGATATTAAAATTGTAGCAACTATTTTGGATACTATGCCTATGGAAACATTAGGAACCCAGTAAGAAACCTGGCCAATAAATGCATGCGTTTTTCAACCTCAATCAGAGATTATCTAAAAACCAGCATTAAGATGAAAAAATCTCAACGAATCACCTGCTGTAGGGAATTTTTGTTTGTATTTTTAATGAGTTTGTCAAAATAAAAACACAAATTATTAATATTCCTTGTTCCAAGTCCATGCTGAAACGATTTGTGAACACATTCTGTAAATGCTGTTACTAATTTTAGAATGTTTTCGTCATTTTATAAAAATATAAAGGCAATAAAGTATTCTTTTTTCCTTCATTTCAAGACATCTAAACAAAATACAAATATCAAAG
This sequence comes from Palythoa heliodiscus, assembly GCA_025403565.2. NCBI lineage: Eukaryota > Metazoa > Cnidaria > Anthozoa > Zoantharia > Sphenopidae > Palythoa > Palythoa heliodiscus. Next base: position 5,883 of record JAOBYJ020345077.1, on the reverse strand, counting down.
GAAAACTTTAAAAACAGTGGTAGAAGAAGCAAATAATGACAATAAATTTACATCGAAATTTTATTAAGTTTTAAATAAAGCAAAACAGGATATCTCAGTCTAAACCATCAATAACTCTACCTTTGACGAATTAGCTTGCTGGCCTGGTTGATCCGCGAACGGATTGTAATCTTCTAAACCTCGAGCTGCATTGCTGGTCACTGAGGCGACTGCAGGATCCTAGAAAATCAAATAAACTCACTTAAGCGATTTCTTGTACACGTCTTATCCTAGCTTGGCCGAGAAGCAACTGACACAGTGTCCATTCTACACGTAGCTTGAAAGCGTTATTTCAATAAAAAAAAAAACTTACCGCAAATGGATTTTCTGCATCCCCGGCAAACGGGTTACTATCAATATTCGACATAATATCTCTTTCTAATAATTTACAGAACCAAAACTAACTCTTGATATCTAATTTTCGCCAACAACTTGCTTTCTCCAAGGACAAGTTGCACAACGCATGCGCTGTTTCATAACTTTTCGTAATCACGTGATGCCTAAAAAATTACGTCTGGTAAATTACGTCATTTAGCATGAGTTTATAAAGGAGCCTGTGTACGAGCGTGAATCGAATCGCGAACAACTGAATCACCATGTAACTTCGGTTTGCCAAAAAGCACCCGTCTTCAGATACAAATTGGCACGATTGTGGTTTATGGTTTATGAGTGGCTAGAAATGTAAGGCTCTGTCAACAGTGCGTTTCGTTCGTAACAACATACATAACAAAATTACTCGAGTCTGATTGGCTGAGAGCTGTGCGGTTTTTGTGGCTACAGCCTCGTTTTGGGGTGTAGCCATAATGCTATCGTGTTTGTTTGTAAATACAGTGCAGAAAAAAGGAAATACACTATAGAAAAAAAATCACTGTAATTTACTCACAGAATTGTCGCTTTGATTGGCTTAAATAAGCAATAGGGTTTGATAAGAACAAATCAAATCATTTGTTTTGGTGGTGTAACGCGCAAAGTTCAAAGTCAAAGTTCAAAGTTTTTATTTTGCCGGCGGGCAGAGTTTTTTCAGAGCCCACAACAAAAAATGTTCTGTAATTTTGTTATATATGTTATTGAAAAGCAATCACACGACTTTTCTCGTTCAATTTGGAAATAATTTACACTGTGTGTGTTACAAAAAGCTCAAATTGCATTCGCCCTCATGCAATTTTGATACTTTTTGAAGAACCCACTCGCGCAAATTATTTCCAAATTGAACTCGAAGTCGTGTCATCACCTACACAGTGAGACTCAAGTAGCCTGAAAATTAAGAACAAATTAAAAGCAATCCGAGGCTGAAATAAAAATGTTGAGAAGGCAAGCAATCGCACTTACTTATTTCAATACTATGTAACTCCAACTGTAACAAATACTGTCCTTCAAAGTTTGTACGCGGTCACTAAACGCTCTCCAGAGTAGATCCAAATAAAAACGCAAGTTATGGACAATCAAAACTTAACGAAATGAAAACGATGACGTCATCTGCATAATATAAATGTACCCAGGCTTCGCGTTCATTCGAAATCAAACATGTTGTAATTGTCTCTTTTGAGTATGTGCAAATTGCCACCGTTTTCCAGACCGTGAAATCATAAAATCATGATTATCAAAGCAACAGCACGCATCTGTGGGGAAGAAACGCTAAAATATCTCTCAAAAAATTAGACTAGGAAAGTCACGAAACGTCATGATTGTATTCTAAGCCTTTCAGAGATCAGTATGCTAAAAAACGAGTTAAAGGGACAGAATCTCCTCCCTTCCCCTCCCCCCTCCTCACTTCCTCTTCCTTCTCCTCCCAGATTGGATTGGAATTTATAAAAAATATCAACACTTCAACGGAATTCGTACACTAGTCTTTGAAATCAGGAGTCCAACTCTAGGAATCCAGAATCTGGAATCCAGCCCTTGTGGAATTCGTAATCCAGTTATAGGAATCGAGAAGCTGGAATCCAGTCCTTTTGGAATCTGGAACTCAGTTATAGAAATCCGGAACCCAGCAATTCAGTTCCGGATTCCAAAGGGCTGGATTCCAGATTCCGGATTAGCAAAGCTTGATTCCGGATTCCAAATAAGATGGATTCCAGATTCCGGATTCCTAGAGCTGGATTCCGGATTCCAAAAGGGCTGAATTCCAGATTCCGGATTCGTGGAGTTAGATTCCAGATAACAAAAACTAGGATTGCGGATACCATAAGCAAATGTTTCCTGGATTCCGGAATCGAATTCGGATTACCTTACGTGGGGCGATCTAAACAGTGGTTTCGTTTAGTATCACAGAGGATAAACAGCATGTGCACTTTTTTTACATATTTATTAATGGTGCACCATTACATGAGAGAATTAATATTTACATTTTCATCAGTTCCTAGTTGTTTGGATTGTTGTAAAGTGATCGAAATTCTATTCTCGTACAAAGCATGCAATGGATTAACATTTCTTCTACTATTCCAATATTTTCTTACAAGTAAAGTGAATAAATAGATAGTGTCCTATTAAATATTTTTCTTACAGATGTCGGTAAAGTTAGCTGTAAAAAAATCTGAAAATCAAGAGTTAAAGCTATTTTTACATGTTGAAACCGATTCCGATTTTTGGGATAATTTACAAAAGATGACCATAACTTGGTTTTGTTTGTATGTTTGCGCTGCTGATAATCAATAAAATGAGTGATAGAGTGAGTGGTGATGACAGATTTATCTCTAGCCTCAGCTGGCTGAACCTTTTACAATCCTAACTAATAATAACAATAATAATAAGTGGCCCATTGGAGCCGGCGCTTATCTCCGGATTCTGTAGTGTTAAGCAGATGAGAATCATCGACTCCTCCTAGACGGGACACTAATCTGTCACCCCCAGCAGAAGCTGGTACTTATTTTATCGACCTCGTAAAGATAAAAAGCTGAGTCAACTTTAGCGGAAAGAAAGTCACAACAAATTCCTGGCAAAGCCGGGATTTGAACTGGGGACCTTGTTGTTGGAAGGCACGTTCCAGGCACAGATTCCTGAATTAAGTGACTCGTAATTAGGCAAAAAAATCAGTGAAACTTTTTTTAAATTCAAAATTCAAGCATCTCCTCAGATTTCAAAATTATTTGAAAGAAGTATCACATAACAAAAAATTGTACGGTGCATTTTTTCTGTTTCCTCTTTTCTCAAACCCGAGTCCGTACGTGTCAAAGCATCAAGTTGAGGACAAGTCGGGATGTGTAATATTAATAAAAATATTCAAGGTGATTTCCTATACACATCATTTTTCGTTAAAATTTTAACCATTACGTAGCTATATCCGTTCTGGTGTTGTGCACATTTATACAATGGAATGCCTAACTTTATTTTTTTATCGGATTATATGGCTGTTTTTAGCGTTTAGGATTCCCATAAAAAAACTGCCTTTGAAAAAATGCTTACTGAGTTGATATCAAATTAGGTATCAAAATTTCTTACTTTTTATTTTCAGTAGAATGACCAGCGGCAAACTCTGTTTCGAGTAGTGTCGACTCAGTGCGCATGCTCTTTTCAGAAAATACCCATAAACCTTATCGCTGAGAGGTGGCCGTTTTTGGAACAGAGACATTAAGGTGATGTTACAGAGGCAATTTTTTGTGCAGGTTATCTTCAACTCCATTGCGATAGAGTTACATGTACATGAGCATTTGCAGCGTGTGACATCCCAAGCAATAGCTAAAATCGTTACGAGGCAAATTGCAGAAATCATTGATGAAAGTAAAATCCAGTTCTCTTTTTCGCAAAAATTTCAGATACAAATTTCAAGTCGCAGGAACCATTGCGCCGTGTAACACGGCTTCGGCAATTGCTCGTCCATCTCGTCTCGAAATGGCATTGTAAGGCATGTTCTAAGAAAAATTGCCCCGTTTGACATCAGCTTTATGAACTGATAACGACATTGGCAGCCCCTACTTTGATCTTGCCTTCAAATCGTTTATTACCCATGCGCAAATTTGGTTTTGCTCACTCGCAGGGACGTCATGTTAGTCATTTTGATGTCTCAGAAAATGTGGTTAGCAAAATAGTCTAGATTTTCCGTTTTGTCGATGTCACCGAAATGAGTCTGTTTACAAGTTATATTTTTACAACCGTATAACTGCAGAATGGTCTTAAAACTATAGATGCATATTTGTTTTTATGTACAACGAACTGTAATAGGGACACCCGTTGGGTTTCTCCCGCCACCGTCAGTGTTTATGGCGGGAAAACGACGACGTCAAATCTATGTCTTGTTCCAGTCTTCTCCCGTCGCTATTCCCTTCGCTTTTTCTCTTAAAGAACTCTTAAAGGGTTACGTGAATGCTTTGGATTAGCCCCTGAAGGCCTGGTTGTTCAAAAGCCGATTAGCACTGACCAACAGTTAAAATTTTCAATCCATGTTTTTGTTTCCAATTCTATAAGACTGATATGAACAAAATTTGGGGCTGGCAGTTTTTTTTCCTTTGGAAAATCTAAACAGTGTGTATGTTATGATAACGTTAAATCTTTCTTTCTTGAAGAAACTAGTTTTTGAACTTAAATTTATCCAGGGTTAAAGTTTTAAGCAGCTTTTGAACGACTCGACCGAGATCGTTAATGGTAAAGGCAATTGACAGCTATGCATAAAAAATCGATTCTTCCTCGTAAGAAGAGGACGAATCGCGGTCATTCACTCCGGCCTTGACGTGTTTAAGCGGATCCAAAACATCATCACAGCCCTTATGGCTTTTATCTAGAACACATTTAACATATCTCTTTATGCTATCTTCAAGATGATCTAGTGGAACTCCACCTTGGTAGAGAAGAAAAAAATGGAAATCCCTGATGTTAAACTTTTCTTTCAGCTGCTCCTTTGCGTAGTTTCGGAGTGCGATCATTCGCAGCTGTCCCACCATGTATCCTAGCGCTTGACCAAAGCCAGACTGATATCGAGTAATTTCTTTCTGCGCCACATCTGATGTGTCCCAGGCTCTGTCGGCCAGTAGCTGTAGCGCCCATTCTCTGGAATAACCTTTGTAGTGTAGCCCGGTGTCGATAATAAGGCGAAGAGCCCTAAACAGCTGAGGAAAAGGCATACGAGTTAGCTATTGTCTGTGCTAAGAGATTATTAACCGAGCACAAGTTCTGTAGGTAAAATAACAGACCTAGTTATTGGCAATAAAAACCGAGCGCAAGTTCTATACGGTAAAATATCAGACTTAGGCAGTACAAACTGAGCACAAGTTATGTACGGTAAAATATCAGATCTACAACCTGGGCCAATTCAGTTGAGACTTTTTCCAGTTTTGTTTTGTAAATTTTACGGTACAGCTGCCCCTTCCCCCAATACAATTTTGCTTTTAATCCCGAAAATCATGGTCGCATTAATGAAGGGGATGGGGGGTGGAGGGGGGTTGGGTATACGGTCAACCGAGCTTAAGTTCGATACGGTAAAATATCAGATCTATAGGTCTTGACCTTACGAACCAAGCACAGGTCCTATATCGGGCAATATATCAGACCTAGGTCTTGGCAGTACAAACCAAGCGCAAGTTTTATACGGTACAATATCAGACCTAGGTTTTGATAGTAGAAAGCATGTACAAGTTCTATATACATATACGTTATTCCTCAAGCGTGAAGCCAAGATGGCCAAGTTTTTCTTTTTTGCGTTATTATGGACCGAGACGAAGTATAATTTTCTGCATTATGACTGGTTGCGCTTATTAATAATGGTAATAGGACTGAGTGGAGTCCAATTCGGTCTGTAATCATACGAGTGATTAACAAAATCGGACGACCGCGAAGCGGGAGTCCGATTTGTAAATTACGAGTATGATTACAGACAGAATTGAACGACACAAAGTCCTGTTACCAATTAATCAT
>JAOBYJ020343196.1:0-10092 GCA_025403565.2 Palythoa heliodiscus | reverse complement strand
TATCACCAGCCCCTTATCACCAGCCCCTTATCACCAGCCCCTTATCACCAGCCCCTTATCACCAGCCCCTTATCACCAGCCCCTTATCACCGGAAGACTTGAAGTTAAAAAAAAGCAGCACTTGATCTAAGAGGGAGCGATAATAGTTTTGAATAACTGCAGGGGCCACTCTGTTAAAATAAAGGTTTTTCCATCTAACAGACAGCTCAGTTTACCTCCCACCACGGGTTAGGATCATCTCGTTACCATACTGGTAAAAAGTGGCCCAGAGTTCCCTGTTGTTCAGTGTAGCACTGATGGTTGCTAAGGAACCGTTGCTGTCGTTGTCAGGAGGAGTGCTTGTTACCATGCTCCGAAGCTGCTCGGTGGCCGCGATCTTTGAACGGAGGTTTGACACCAGGTCCTGGAGTTGCTCAACAGGTTGAGTTTTGCTTTGGTCTTCCTTTGGCACAGCCTCCTCCCCACCCAGGGAAACAGGTTGGTCTTCCTTTGGCACAGCCTCCTCCCCACCCAGGGAAACAGGTTGGTCTTCCTTTGGCACAGCCTCCTCCCCACCCAGGGAAACAGGTTCGCACCAAATTGACTTGTTAATCTCATTTTTTATCAGTCGCTCGCTTTTCCCTAAACAGAAAGAGACTTGTGAGTATTTTTTTATTAAGCCAGTAAATTATTCTCAGAAAAAACTCCCGTATGCCGTATCACTGAGCTGCAAGAGCTTCTACTGTGAGTAAATTTTGTCTTGATAAGATAATATTTGAAAGTTTTAAAATATGTGTTGTGCGTTGAAAATGAGTAGAAACGATGATCAATTTGTCACGTTTTACTCTAATTTCATTGCAACTGAAAACTCACTCTTGTAGACTTTACGTAGCGAAGTTCGATCTCAGATTTTCCTTGCGTTTTTTAAAGGAGCGCCTAAGCTGTATGTGAGACAAGAGCCGTTTATTTTTTCCAAAGAAAAACTAGAATTTTAGTTAAAATGTAAGCATCCAAAAATATTCTTGCCGCGAAGAACTTGTTAGAAACTTTCGCATAATCACGCGCTCGCTTAAGACCTCTGGTATATCGTTTTACTTTTGAGCATAATTTGTCAACATGATCACCCCATTCAAGATTTTCATTTCCGACTTAGTGAATGTGGCGGATTCGAACCCAGGACCTCAAGAACAAATTTACCGATGCTCCAATAATTTAACGAGAAATAGTGTAATGTTAACTGGGGCCTGGGGCTTGCTGGAAAATATGGAAATAGTGCACCAATCAATAGGGATTGACCCCCAAGCAGTGGTAAACAAACAAAAGCCTGTGTCTTCTCCGTTTGATTATCAGGGCTAACGGAGCCCTAAAACGCTCATACAAAATTTAGCTCGACAATTGTATCTGCTTATTCGTTCTGAGCGCCAAACCTTAACGCTATATGGCTCAACGATTTTCCATGAAAATGCAGCCTTGTGTTGTCAAAAGGGTAGCACGTAATTTTGAACCTAAACTGCCATTTGGGAATTCCAAACAATCATCGTTTTGATTTGATATGAATGACAAAGCTTGGGGTTGACAACAGTTACGCCAGGAGCGACCAATCAGCTAGAAGAACAGCAGGTAGGTGTGATAAAAACCTAGGAGCTGAATACGCAAATTAGAGGTAAAGTAGCTTTGTTTAAAAGTTGTTTGAATTGTTATTATTCCATGCAGAAATCAAGATCAGTTTTCGATATAAAACCATCTGAGTTAAATTTTAAAAAAAACTTCAAAACGTGTGTTGGAGAAGAATGCATGAATTTTAAGAAAAAAAAGTGTCCGAAAAGCCGCTAGGTGCTTAGAAACGGATTTCGTATTTTGAGTTCTGCTATTTTCTTTTGGCATGTCTACACAAATGCGTTTTCGAAAACCTTCGTTTTCACCCGTCCACTCTAAGACGCTACATGTCCGTTTTCAAAAACCTTCACCCTGGAGAGCGTTTTCGACTGAGAATCTCCGTTTTCGATCGTATTAGTGTAGACCGAAGGCGAAAACGGAGGAAAACGTATGCGTTTTCAAACTAAAACGCATTAGTGTGGACATCGCCTTAGTTTCATTCACAAGACACAATGTTTGAATAATGAAGTGTGATGTGTTCTAAATTCTATACGTGAAAGCTATATGTCTGAATGCCTCGGGATAAATGTTTTAAGGACAAAGTTACATATTATATTGATTCACGATGTTTAAAGCAATCAATTTTCATAATCGTGGTGACCAACAAACCTTTGAACTTGTGACAACCGGAAATACCGTTAGTGCTTCATTACACAAGTTGTAGAATTGAAAACTCTAGAAAATCTGCGGCTGATTCAAGCCCCTGAGAATCAGTGCCGTTTTCTTAAAGTAATAATAAATGTTGTGGAGTAAAAGCTTTATAAGTTTGCATAATAACAAAATTCTGTTGTCCATCTACTACTTTTCAGGCTTCTGCTGCAATCACCAGTAAAACATCTTCTTTCAAACGATTTTGAAATCTTTTCCTTATGACCGCAGTTTTGCATCACTTTGTGCAAGTGATGGTCAGCTATCAATCTAAAAGTAAAAGCGTTGTTGATTTCGTCTTGGTTCCTAATCGTATGTCACAGCACATTACCAATATGCTATTCTAGTCAGGATTGTTCATAGAGAAAATGAAATACAAATCCTTTTGCGGTGAAATGTTTCGCGTATTTCAAATTGGAAGTTTAACATACATCCTGAAGTTAATACGACACCTCCTGTCACGGCTAAGCACGTGGTGCAAGATACTGGTTAGACGTCGCGCCTTTTAATAACGTTTGCGTCAACCTTAAACCAACTATCACACATGCGAATGAGAAAGATTTATCGATAGAAAATCACTCACCTTCGTCAAGGGCATTCTCACAGACAACTGATCCGCAGCTTGGGAGTAAGTGATTTTGATTCAAGCTGTTCTGTTCATCATCTCGGTCCATCTGCACATACGTATAACCAACGTGAACTAAGGATTCCGGCCCGGGTAACCTTCCAGCAAGACCCTATAGTTTACTAACGCACCAAAGTTTGTGTTTGTCTCTGAAACGCCTTAGCTTTGTAACACATGCAAATTGTGCTTTTTGCAGGCGAAAATTCGACAGCGATACGGTTTGTAGGTTTTGAATAGCAAGCTGCTTATACTAATGAAGGCTAGATTGTGAGGCGGCAAAACAAAAGGAATCGGAAGTCGATTGTCACAAGACAGGTGTGAAATATTTCTTTGTTATTGGTCGGTTTGTTCGAGAGGTGGGAGGAAATATTTTTGAATATTTAAAAAAAATTGTGCTTGTTGTCAAAAACCAAGCTGCTGATATCAGACTCGCCCTCAGACAATCCTAAAATGCACTGAAGCCTTAACTTGGCCATGTTACACGATGCAATACTTTTCAGCAACTTGCAATGCAACGCCACTGCGAAGCAAGTTGCAGAGGAAATAGTGTGTGTAATATCCCTCTTTGCAACTGGCTACGCAACGAAAAATTGCGATGCAAGTTGCGGAAAAAGTTGAACAATCTTCTACTTTTCGCGTCGTAGCGAAGCAAGTTGTAGCGTGTAATGAACATCTACTGGGCAACCTACTTTGCAACTGCCACGTCATATTTGTCCTCAACTGCGAAAAACTGCGTTGTATCTAATTTTATCGCAGGCAAAGATGAATTGCCTTGCGACTTGCGAAAAAGAGTTGCTTACGTTTGACATCTCACTAGCAACTTGCAATTTTTCCTCGTCTTCAGCACTGCATTGCACGATGCTGAAAAAAATTGTCTTATTTAACACGGCCTTTAAACTGGGACCGTCTTGGGGTATAGTTTGTTACAATTCTAGCCTGACTCCGTCCCTCCACATCCCTTCAATCTATCCCTCCCACAGCACGAAATCTATCCCTCCCTCCCTCCAAACATACGTTGTTGACAGTTATTAGTTTTTTATCGGTAAGAGAGTCTGACTGGCGGATGGAAAAAATCGTTACCGGTTAGTGTTATAATCTGCACTTCTGTTTGAAGTTTCAAACGATCATGCAGGCACTACCGAGAGTAAACTTGTTAAAACAGAAATAGATGGCTAAAACTAATATTTGTAGTTGTGAGATAGCGTCGATCGCCGAGAAACGAAAAACGTTTATTTCTTCGCCGCTGCATTATTGTTTCTAATTCAAGGGAGACAAAGATCCCGACGGCCGACGCAGTAAAATCGGGATGGCTGGAATTTATACTTTACACATAAACTGACGGATTTCTCAGTAGAAGCCTTCATCAAACTAAACAAGGAAAAACGAGGCCGTGGGAGCCACTCTTTTAAGTTTTTAATTCCTAGAGCAAAGAAAAATCTTTTTAAGTTTTCTTTCTTCCCACGCACGATCAGTGAATGGAACTCCCTTCCCGATGTGAATGCAACGTCCGTAGATGGTTTTAGATCTGAGTTAGTCAATAGCTTTTAATTCAAAATTTTACTGTATTAGTTTTATCAATATTTTTATTATTGCATGTTTTTAAGGTCTGAGATTTTTAACAGTTGGTGGGACACCTTAGGGTTTTACCAACTTGATTACGGTAAATCCTCGAACAAGCGCCGCACCTAGGCCCACCAACTTAATAAACGCCGCCCTCAAATAAGCGCCGCACCTCAAATAAGCGCCGCGGTGCTAGTTCGAGTGGAAGCAAATACCCTCCCCCCGCCCCCTTTTATCAGTTTTTGAGATATGAGACTGTCTGTTCAAGAAATCTAAAGTTTTATTTTCGGAAAACTCTTGAATCCACGTTTGATCTTTACGTTTGATAATTTTGGTGGGACAATGATAATTTTGATAACACAATGCCCAGTCTTCACGCGAACTATGTGAAATTTTGAGAGTATTTTTTACTTTTACTGCTATATGTGTTCATATTTTTCCTTTATTTAAATTCTGGTTCAATGATAAATATTTGTACATCTCTAGTACGTGACTCTCTTTATTCTCTTAATGTTATACCTTGTGATGCACTTGTTTTAAATAAGCGCCGCACCTCGCCGAAATAAACGGTGAAATTGATAAACGCCGCAGCGCTTAATCAAGGATTTACGGTAAATGTAGATGTAAAAAATGTGTTTCATACTGTCATACCGGTAGATTGCTGTGATACATCGCTTCGGTTACTGAAGTTCCTCAAGTTATTATGTTTGTACGCTGAAGTTTGCGAAATACCGCCATGAGCGCAAATTTGCCGGCCCTTACGGGTTCTATAGTGAACGGCCGAAGCGTAAGGCCGGCTTTTAGCTTGGGTTTTACGCTTCACTGCAGACTTGCTACAGGCCGGCTTACAGATTTTTCGGGGAGGAGGACCGAAAAGCAAGCGCCGAAATAGAAGGCGCGAGAACGATTCTCGAAACGACGAGCGGGTGAGCGAACCCCAGGTAGGTGAGTTAGCCGGGACTTCTACACAAAATCATTCACATGGAAAGTAGGAACATATCTTTGCAACAGAGGAGTTTTTTGTCTTTACAGCGTTTGCAGTGCCCTTCATTATTGTCACTTTTACTGGCGCAGCATCGCTACCAACACAAAGCGATTGCTTTGGCGGGTGAATTCGAACCGTTGGTAGCCGATGCACCACTCCTCGTGCAAGCGTTTACATGGAAATAAGCGTCTTAAGAGGTGAGGTCCTCCACCTCTACTGACCGGATAACTGCTGCATTTGTTGATTACTGGTCCTCTATTAGTATTGCTATTGCCTCTTCTCGAGTGTGAGTTAGTGGCAACATACTCTAGATACAGAACAGAAATTGACTGTGATGTCAAGGTCTAGTTACAGCATCTCTTTTAGTTTATCTGCAGTTTATGTTGACCGATGTTCAGCCCTGACGTCCGTGGTTTCGGTTACGCCACTGTTGTAGCAGCACAGAAATGTTTGAACGCATGCAGTCTGCTTTATATATGGATTCTGTCCGTTTTGATTTTCTCGTCCGTACAAATAAGGAAAAGAGCTCACTGTTTTCTTTTTCATTTAAATAAAAGTAAACTTTATATCCAGTAAACCAGATCATTAAAATGTACTGACGACACAGCCACTAAATAGTACAGGGCACTATTATCTCGCGGGTCAGAGGAACTACGCCCATACTGAAATCCTTAAAAAAGAGTTAGTCTGTCTGTTAGCAGCCGTGCATGGAGAGCTGTTTAGGCCTTGCTGGGCCACAAAAACACGGCCCAGCTAATAACCGGGCCAAATTCCCACAGAAAATACATCAAGTAAGGCAAAAGCGTAACGCTTGTTAGTTGAGCCGTGCTGATAAGGCCCAACAATATATAAGGGTAATAGACTTGTATTTTGTAGTTGGTAGTTATATCCCTACCCGAACTCCCTGGGAAGAAGAGAGTCTACCATCTTTTTCTCTTTTTCCCAAAAAACCCCGCGGTTATACGTTAGGCTTTGACAGATTGTGCTCGCAAAAGTGCTCAGTAGCAGAGCTCATATATATCCAAATTTATGCCAGTGATTAGTAGGGCTAATCATACGACTTCGAGTTCAATTTGGAAATAATTTGCACGAGTGGTTTTTCCAAAAAGTATCGAAATTGCATGAGCCCGCAGGGCCAATTCAATTTGAGCTTTTTGAAAAACAAACAACTCACAAGTGCAAATTATTTCCAAATTGAACGAGAAAAGTCGTATGATTACCTTTTAATAATATACACGAAACAAATTCTCGAAAAGTCGTGTGATTACTTTTAATACTATACATAACAAAATTACAGAGCAAGTCCGGTTTGTAAGTGATGTACGTATATTAAAAGGCGAATAATCATATTTACAGTAACCGTAATCGTAGTAGTAGTCGTAATCGTTAAATTAGTAACTGTAGTCGTAATCGTAGTCGTAATTGTAGTCGTTATCGTAATTGTAGTCGTAGACGTAATCGTAATTATATTTGCAATCATATAAGTTATCGCAATGGTAAACATTGTAGCAATCGTAGTCGTAATCGTAGTTGCTCTAGTCGTAATTGCAGTTGCACTAGCCGTAATCGTAATAGTCGTAATCTTATTTGTTGTAGTTGTAATTGTAGTCGTAGTAGTCGCACTAGTCGTAATCATAGTCGTAGTAGTGTAATCGTAATCGTAGTAGTCGTAATTTCAGTCGCAGTAGTCGTAATCGTGGTCATAGTAGTCGTAATTGTAGTCGTAGTAGTCAAAGTCGTAGTCGTAATCGTAGTCTTAGTAGTCGTAATTGTTTTCGTGGTGGTGGTAATCGTAGTCGTAATCATTACTGTAGTTGTAGTCGTGGTCGCAATTGCAATCGTAATCATAAACAAATTATTTGATTTGTTCTTACCAAACCCTATTATTTATATGCCATTCTGTTAGTAAATTTCACTGAATTAACTATTTTTGCACTGAATTAACTATTTTTGCACTGTGTTTACAAAAAAACTACACTGCTCTCAGCCAATCAGAATCGAGAAATTTTTTCATGTATATTATTTTGCCAGTAATTATACCAGTAATTATGCCGGTAATTATGCCAGTAATTATGCTTGTTTTTGTAAATTATGCTCATTTTAGTTAAAAATGCAGAAATTATTCTTTGAATTTTAACATCCAATTTGGTAAAAAAAAACTAAATAAATATGCAACAAATAAGTACGTGGCAAATACGTTTACCCTTTTACAATAAGGCACTTTACTAGCGCATAATCACCACAAGTTATTATAGGCTAATTGATTATTACTCTCTTGCAAAATATATGGAGTGATCACACTTTGAATGTAGAAAGCAAACCCTCCAAAACGTAAACAACAAAACTGCCTGACAATAAATATTACAATAAGTAACAACTTTGTTACTTAAATTTGTTTTTGACACTGATCTTGTGCCACAATTAATAATTGGTTGAATGGCCAATAAATGACCTTTTTGTGCTACCAAACTAGCAAAAAGTTGCAAACTATGCTAGCTGAACTGGATGTCGTTGAAAATTATGCTTGTAATGATGAATTATGCCAAAAGCTATGCTAGCACAATCTGTCAAAGCCTACTAAACGATCCAAACTTTGATTTGACCTCCTCACAGAAATCAGAAGGATCACGAAATTACCGAAGGCAAGGACATCATTTCCCCCCTTTATTTCGTTGATTTTTGTTTTCGTCCTGTCCACACAAATCCAACTAATTTTTAAAAAAGGATTTTTTTTCTCCGTTTTAAAAATATCCGCGTCCACGAGTAGCGTTTTGGGATCGCATTCGCCCGTCCACGTAAATACGCGAAAAAGATTCGAGTACGCTCCGCTTCAGTCCTTCACCTGCGCGGAGCATGAGTTCGCATGTGCTCTCCGTGGCTACCACGACCTTTGACGTCATCGTTTTCGAAAACCTTCGTTTTTCCCGTCCACACAGGTGTCACGTGGCACCGTGACCACGCGGTGACCCTTTGTGTTGCGGTCATTGTTTGCAATTGATATGGTAAAACGCGCCGATCAATTTTGCCTCTTTTGATGTAAGAGCAGGTTGGTCCTCTGCACTGACTAAGGCTTAGTCTCGACGGCTTTCCCGAGGCCAGGGCAGAGGCCAACAGAACAGCAAATAAAACCTATGAAAGTCAGAATATTGTGATATTCCCCTGTCACACAAGTCTCCAGTTTCAAAAGTCTCCACTCTGGGACGGAGACCGTTTCAAAGTCTCCGTTTTCGGTTACCGAAAACGCCGGATACGTTCGTACGAAAGGCGCGACAACGGAGAAAAAACAATCTCCGTTTTCAAAAATATCCCAACAGGGCCTTAGAATCAGCTTAACCCGCAATAAAAAAGTGGTAAATATTAAAAATTGAATGTGTTATGCAACAGTAAAGCTAGTCTGTTTTTCTATAACACAACTACTTAATTAAGTACATTTGAAACACTTTTCATTTAAATATACAATATTTTTAACTTTTGCACTGCCTGTCAAATATTGTGAGGGTATAAAATTTGGGTGCCAGAGCCTCCGTCTTGTACCCCGCCCACACCTCCTCTGTCCCTTCGCTCTGACAGTAACACATACATAATTAGTTGAAAATAAAGAGCTGACTCATAAATTGATATGGCATCATTGGCGCATGGCATGTGCTTGTTATTTTTTTAAAAAAACCCGTTATATTTTTTTAATTATTTTTATACATGTGTTAGTTTAGATACTGTTAGGTAATTAGTTTTTAATGACTGTGGGAAACATCTGTTTGTTCCCGAGACGAAGTCGAGGGAAACATCGAGATTCGAGGGAAACAGTCATTAAGTGTTTTGTTATATAACATATACAAAATAAACCACAATTATTAAATTTTTCCCGCTCTCAAACGTGACGCGCGACAGCAATGTTCACCGGTTGGTCAATAATTTTTTAGATGTTGACCAGCCAGAGAAAATTTGATTTAAACTCCTCCACGTGACCTCGATTTAGCCAATGAGAGCACGCATTTGAGTCGAAAACGCTCTAGCTATATAAGGATATATCCGTTTCATTTTATATACATTATACGCTTATATATAATAGATAAAACAATCTAACAAAATCAAGTCTAATAAACTTATTCAACTGTGTGCAGTTTTTCTTAAATATGTTCATCCATTGTTTATTTTACGAAGAGTAAAAATACTTTAAGGTAAAACTCATTGAAATATATAATTAGCTATAAGAAACAAATTATAAAACTTCACGTGTAGAATGGAAAAAATATTATAAAACTTGGTAAAACTGAGTATATATATTTACAAAAGATAAAAAAATTAAACGTCTACTTTAATGACATTCAACTGGCAATCATCCAAATTAATTTGTCTCTTTTCCTGAAAAAGGGCGCTCTTGTTCCCCTCACACACACATGGACGGATCGAAGCAGTTCAAAAGATATCAGTGTCCTGAGCCATGTGATTACAGTGTTGTACTGCTCACCGTCCTTTCGAGCTATTTTCTCTGCCAGGTACTTTAAGAAGAGCTGACACTCTTTGCCCATCCCGCCGTTTGTTCCAAGGGAGTGAATGACTCCATTTGTACATCCAAAACTCGATGTTGATATTTACGTTTCTTCTCATCCCAGGGGCGGCGGAAGCTGAAGGTGATTGG
>JAOBYJ020343195.1:0-24232 GCA_025403565.2 Palythoa heliodiscus | reverse complement strand
ACAGTTAATAAAAGCAAACTAGTGTGGTTAGGTTGTCTTTCATCATGTCCAACTCCAAATACCCAATCACAGTTAGTACCACTCAAACCTTTATAAACAGTTAATAAAAGCAAACTAGTGTGGTTAGGTTGTCTTTTATCATGTCCAACTCCAAATACCCAATCACAGTTAGTACCACTCAAACCCCTATAAACAGTTTAATTATAAAAACAATCTAGTGTGGTTAGGTTGTCTTTCATCATGTTTAACTCCAAATACCTACTCACAGTTAGTGCCACTCAAACCTTTATAAACAGTTAATAACAGTAAACTAGTGTGGTTTGGTTGTCTTCCATCATGTCCAACTCCAAATACCCAATCACAGTTAGTACCAGTCAAACCCCTATAAACAGTTTAATTATAAAAACAAACTAGTATGCTCAGGTTGTCTTTCATCATGTGAAACTTCAAGAAACCCATTTGTAACATTCCATTTTTACATCTGAAGACTGATGAACATGGTGTTGCCTTGGGCCTTGTGTTCTCCAGTAAAGAAAGCATCAAATTGGCTGTGAAAATGAATAGAGGGGTGTATCACTCAAGAAAACGGGGAATATGGATAAAAGGAGAAACATCTGGAAATGTACAGGTTTGTACTTTAGAACATTATTAGCTGCTCCTTGATTCAACCACAGTCCAGACTGGAGGTTAGGTTTTGATAATAAGAGGAACATGCTCCATCAGATGGAAATCAATGTTGGAGGGTTGGTTTTGATAGCATGAGGAATATGGTCCATCAGATAAAGATCAACGCTGGAGGATAGGTTTTGATAATGTGAGGAATATGCTCCATCAGATGGAGATCAACTTGGAGGGTAGATTTTGAAATTGTGAGGAATATGCTCCATCAGATAGAAATCAACGTTGGAGGGTAGGTTTTGGTAATGTGAGGATTATATTCCATCGGATGGACATCAACGTTAGAGGGTAGGTTTTGATAATATGAGGAATATGCTCCATCAGATGGAGATCAACTTTGGAGGGTAGGTTTTGATAATATGAGGATTGTATTCCATCAGATGGACATCAACGTTAGAGGGTAGGTTTTGATAATATGAGGAATTTGCTCCATAAGATGGAGATCATTGTTAGAGGGTAGGTTTTGATAATAATTTTTTATGAGGAATTTGCTCCATTAGATGGAGATCAACAGGCGAAAGTAGGTTTTGATAAGGTTAAGGTATTCAATTCTGTGACATGAGGTTATTGCAGTTGTATTTTCTCAGAAACAAATTAAAGTAAACAGTCCTTTGATGGACAAGGATTATGAATATGCGGTAGAACAAAATTATTTTCTCATGGATGACATCAGTAATTGATGAGGTGTAGGATTGAAATGAATTCACTCACTCACTCATTAGGCTGTAAACTTTTAATTGGGTAATTAATGTATGCATTAAACTAAATATTTTACAAGGAAAGAAAACTGTCTTTTAAATTTCACAACCCAGACTCGAACTCTTGACCTTTCGTCTCTCCAGCTGGTGTTCTAAAGCAGATGTGATACCCACAAGGCTATGTCAACAGACTACAGTTAGTTTGCAAGTGATTATGTAAATGAGGAGTCGTGTATATAAGGTTTGATCAATTTCAGTAGGATTGTTGTGTTCTAAGTTCTCGGATCGTAGTTGATTTCATTCTTACTGATTTTGTAATTATTTTTATTGTTTGAGGGTTGTTGAATAAAAATGATTGTGGGCTTAGACAAAGCACTGCATATGGTATGTTGTTTTGATACAAGGGTTAGGACTTAGGAGCACTAGGAATACTTTGGTTTTCAAATATAATTATTGCCAACTCATAAAACCTTAAGAAATTTTTTTATTCAAATGGAAGTTCAGTTCTGCAGTATGTTTTATCAAATACTGCATAAGATGATTATTACAGCTTTAAATTTCTCTAACCTGTCTTTGTTCTAGGAGTTGTTAAAAATTCATCTGGACTGTGATTCTGATGCTCTAAGATTTGTGGTGAGACAAAAGTGCCTGGGATTTTGCCATAATGACACGTGGAGCTGCTTTGGCCCTACTGGAGGTCTACCCGCACTGATGCGAACCCTCGAAGAACGGAAAATGAGTGCACCCCCTGGTTCATACACAGACCGACTGTACAAGGATGACAAATTATTAAACTCCAAACTGATGGAGGAAGCACGGGAGCTGTGTGAGGCACAGACCAAAGAAGAAGTGATCTGGGAAGCAGCTGACCTCCTGTACTTTGCCCTCGTCAAGTGCGCTAAATCAGGTTTGCTCTTAACGACGTGGCGTAATATCGTAAAATTGTATCTATGTTAAATTTCATCACGTGTATAAGCAACATGTTAAGGCGTTTCTTAACGCAATATGAGTAAAGATTATATTTCTAATTACTAATGATGATGATGATGATGACGGTGTAAATGATAATGACAATTATAATGATAATGATAATTCAATTTGAAATGAAATGCTAAAGTATTATTTTTGTGGCTATAGGTTTTGAGGCATAGCCACAGCGTCCTCGCCTCTGCAAGTAAATCCAAACTGATCAATAGCCAGTCAGTATTGAACAGGACAAAATTTGCAATTATTATTTAATGGAATTATTTATTGTTTTGTCCAGTGCCCACCACGTGACCTACAAATAACTGCCTATTAGTTTAACGTTGCTCATGTGATTACTGTTTGGCAGATATGACACTGTTCATGCATAATTTCGACCTAGAAATTCACAGAAAAAGTTTTCTCATTGATAACTGGTGAACGCGAATGTGATTATGAGGCCAGCAGTACAGATTGTTGCTTCCCGTGTTTCACTGTCTCGCACATTGATAGTGAATCTGCCCGCCATTGACAAGTCATGATATTTTGCACTTACTAAGTCCAATAATTGTTTATTATGCTGCAAGTAGGAGTAAAATGCAAGTTGAGCGAGCAACAAGTAAGACGAGATCAGTGTAGCTTGCTTAAGTGGCAACTGAGTAATTTCAGACTATCTATCCAAATGTTTTTAAAAGAATCTCCGTAATGTAAAGCAAACAAAGGGCTTAATTCTTTTAATCATCTGATAATTGAAATTTATATGCACAAATTCTGCAGTGTAATTTACTTGTGATAGCATACGATCGCTATTTACGAACAATTTGCAAATCTGAAAATTTTAAAATGTCAGCAGTGCAAGACTGCATTCTTCCAGGTCTGGGGAATATCGACAGTGCTGCAAAGGACCGAAGAAAAAGACAGCAAATCATCAACGTGCTCCTAATCGCCAATCCTCCACCACAAGGATGGCAGAATCGATACACATTGCATGATAGCCTGGTTTACTAAATCACGAATCGCACGCTGTTGTCTGATATCGCGTTTGGGTTTGTGATCAACTTCTTTTTGCAATCCTGCCTCAGATCAGCTGCAACCACGTATGAATACATTTCTGTTATCAATATCGCGGAAACGATATGAAATCGCAGATAGCCTATTTTTACAACGGTGATAACATTTTTCTTTTTGAGCTTATTTTAAATGGATATAACACTTCATTAGAGCTTGCTTTTGTCTTTGTTATATCATTGATATTCGACTTTCATGGCTAGAACAAAGGAGGAGTAGTACAGCTGTGTTGTTTTGACCTCAACTCATTTTTTCGTTGAAGGGGTTTCTTTAGCAGATGTTGAATCCATGTTGGACCAAAGGGCACTCAAGGTCAAAAGGCGACCTGGTAATGCTAAACCCGCCAAAGGAGTTGTTCCTGAGAGTAATGGCCAAAGCCTTGGTAATGGCAAATTGGTCGGTCCACCAAGCTCTACATTAGAGCATCACAACGAACCATCCTCAGTTCAGAGCTCAAGAATTAAAAGTTTTTCTTTCCAAGGGCTTGATTTTACTCAGCTGAAATCACTGTGTCGCCGCCCAGCTGTTCTGGACTCACCAAAAATCCTCTCCTTAGTAAAGCCTATCATTGAAGATGTCCAGTTAAAAGGTGACAAGGCTTTGATTGAGTTAACTGAAAAGTTTGATAAAGCAAAGTTGATCAGTCCCGTTATGAATGTGGCGAGGACTAGAGATCCTGTTCTCGAAAAGGAAGTGCAACAAGCCATTGACGTGGCGTATGATAACATTTTTAAGTTCCACCAGGCTCAGATGCAACATGAACCACTTGTTGTTGAGACCTGTCCAGGAGTCACGTGCTCTCGTCATGTGCGCCCGATTGAAAAGGTGACGTAATAGCAGAAATTAATAATTATAATCATGATTTATGGGGGGAGAGGTGGATTTGAACTGGTGAAGTTTGATGCTCTCGGGATCACTAGATTCTGGTTGGAGATAGAGATTAAAAATATAATATTTGGATTTTAAATTTGTCAAGCAAGAAAAGTGCGAAAGTTTTTGGTTTCTTCAAAGTTATCAGTTTTAAAAAATTAATATAACACATCAAGCTCGTAATATCATACTGCATCCTACTGTATTATATCATATCATTTGTGACAGCAAAAATTAATTTTCCTTAAAAGTAAGTGAGTTCTGGAAGTGCAATTACTATTTCACTCCCCTGTCGAAAGTTGTGTGTACTGGTATATTGTGCCATGAATTATCTTGCCTAGTGCAGCTCGGGCAGAAGTTTTCCAATAGTTGATAAAGTCTACACAGGCTGTTTAAGAAAGTGGGTAGGTTTTCGATTTCTTTTTTTCTATTGTATGTGATGTTGCCTGTACACAGATTACAAAAGGCATTTAAATGCAAAGGTGCAAATGCCAAATATACTAAATTATAGACTAATAGGTGTCAAACCTTGGACAAAAGTGATTTGCCTAGTGAACATGTGAGTATACAATAGTATACGAGGCCCCCTACAAAGTAACTCACAATAAAAACTAGAAACCTAAAAAACGAAAAAAATGTGCACCAAAATGAATCAAAATGTTCAGAACCAGTCCATTCAGCTAATCATTCTTTTGTTTAATATCCAGGTAGGGTTGTATGTCCCAGGAGGCACAGCGGTTTTGCCTTCCACTGCTTTGATGTTAGGAATTCCAGCTCAGGTTGCCGGGTGTAAGGAGATAGTCCTTGCTACACCCCCGAGGGCTGATGGGAGTATTAGTCCTAAAATTCTTTACGTTGCAAAGAAAGTTGGCGCATCAAAGATATTGTTAGCAGGTAGAGATATCCGATCAGTGAATGTAATTGATTAGCTTTTGTCAAATCAAATGCAATGCTGCAAGTTTCGTTTTGTGTGTTTTTCTTAATATCCTGTCGTGAACGTGACATTTGGGAATCGTGCCATAAAAATTACTTGCTTTTTTTTTATGAAAGTAATGTTCGTGTAACGTCAGTTTGTTGTATCAGGGTTCAAATCGCTGTAAGTCAGTCACACTGCCGTCATCATGGAGCTGTTATGATCAGGCATTTTTCACATGCATGCTAACAATATCATTTTTGAATAAATGTTTTCCTCAACTTGTGTCCACACCAGCAGCTCAGATTTGATGATTCTTAGTATATGGTTCACGCCAAGCGATTTGTTTTGATCATTTCCATAGTTTGAATTTACCGCGGGCCGCCATTTTGAAATGTTACGTGTTTGCGTCGCAGTGCCAGACCCCCACTCGTTCATTGTTATTGTTTCTATCAGATGAAGAGTTAAGACTGGCACTGCAACGTAAACACGTCACATTTCAAGATGGGGGTCCACAGAAAAGTCACTGATCAATACAAATTGCTTGGCCTGAACCATAGTGATACAGAGAATCATCAAATTTGAGCTGCTGATGTAGATACAAGTCAAAGAAATGTCTTACTTAATATTAACATTGTTGGACAGCCGAGGTTCCCGGCATATAACCGGGGCTCCAAAACAAGCGTCATAAGGGAAGTTTACTAGCCTCGTTTCTGACGTTTGTATTTATCACAGCTTTCTTTTCCTTCAACAACTTAAGATCTTCATTTTTTGTCAGAAAATATTATCTCGGCTTTTATGCTTAATTCTCAAGCAAAACTTTGAGGATGGTACTTTGTGTTGTGAACAGTAATGAGCTGTTAATCGATCAATATTTTTACGGTTCTCAGAAATTAGTTTAAGTCAGTGGCTTCGCCACCTGTGAGATCAATTGATACCGAAGGATTTTTATGGTACTTGAGACATAGTTTTTGTAAATTTTTAGTGTAGCAAAGGCCAACAAAGACAGCCAACTCCTACTTTTCATTTTTCAAATGTCACCCTGAAACTGCTGGTGTGCAGAAGGTATGATTTTAGTCTTCTCAGCCACAACCCACAAGCTTCACTTAAACTCTTAACGGGGTCTCTTACAGTTCTTCATTAATCATAGTATGGATTTTGTTACATTAAATCTAATTATCTACCAGGTGGTGCTCAAGCTATTGCCGCAATGGCCTATGGGACAGAAAGTGTGCCAAAGGTTGATAAAATCTGTGGGCCTGGTAACCAGTTTGTTACTACAGCCAAGATGTTAGTACAGAATGATAGCAAAGCATTTGTGGCAATTGACATGCCAGCAGGACCTTCAGAAGTTATGGTAAGGTAGATAATGGGATCTCTTAGGTGATGGAACATCATTCCAATATATCTAATGCACATGAAATGTAAAATCACAATTTCCACAATTGTTTGTCTGTAGAGCACTTGTTCTGAACTACAATCCACTCGTGCTGTTCCTTCACTTCACTAAATGTAAAACAGCAGTGCTACGTGTAACTGCTTCGGGAGCCATATGGCTTTGCAAATTTCAACTCTGAACGTCAAAATATATGCGAGGAGCATTTTACAGTGCTGTGACACCATTACCTATCGAGTTGGATAATCGTGTTGGGGGATTGTAATGAGAGAAAAACTTCCACACAAAACTGAAGAGAAAGATGGACGAAGTTCCCCATGGGGCCATGAGTAATATTATTTTTGCCCATGTTTGTTTTGATAATAGGCTTCGAGTCTGGGTTCTCCGGTTTTTCTTTCGTCACAAAATGTCCTTTCGTGCTAAAAGCTAATCAGTTAAGAGATCAAACAAGAGCCAGTAGCTAAAATTTCCCGCTCTATTAACGTTAATTAACAAAAGTATTTATGTCCATCTATTGTCAACAGGTTATAGCAGATGATAGTGCCAATCCATCGTTTGTTGCAGCGGATTTGCTGTCCCAGGCAGAGCATGGCCCAGATAGCCAAGTTGTGTTGGTAGCACTCCACCTTTCACCCAAACAACTGGAGAGTGTAGAGGTGCGAGTTGTATTTTTAGTGATTTAAGGTGGCTGTCTAACTTCATTGATCTTAATAACCATAGAGCTGTAAAGCTAAGACAAAATAATTAACGAGCCCTGAAGGTAAGTAACTTGTCTTTGGTTTCTGAAGATGAAAGTTTAGTTATAGTCTCGTGATCTCCCTTGGACTAGACACAAACACTTGTACTCATTTATACAGCTGTGTGGTCTTTGCCAAGTAAAGTGTCTTGTTGATGGGATGACCTTATAATCTTTTGTTCATACTTAACTGAAAAATGATAATGTCTTTGACCACTATGTTTCCGAATTACCGGAAGTAGATAAATTTCGAATCGCTTGAACAGTATCCAGTGTTACCAAACAAGTCTTTTATTTTGATTTTTAGGAAGAAATCGAGCAACAGGTTAAAAAGCTGCCTCGTGAACAGATTGCAAGAGCGGCATTGTCGAAAAGCTTCATTCTTTCCGTGTCAACTATGGAGGAAGCCATAAGCTTTAGCAACATGTACGCACCGGAGCACCTCATCATCAACACAAAGGTAACTGGCGATTTTTCCGTTAGTCAGCCATCGACTACATATGACAAAGCTACCTCCACACTAATGTGTTTTCGTTTGCATATTTGGTTGAATACGCATACTGTTCCAGCGAGGGTTTACACTGTGCCACGCATCGGATATAATTCAGGAGTTTTGTTCGATCTAAATTAGATATTTACGATTAACAAAGTATTTCAAAAAATAAAAACTAAAACTATAGAAGATAAAATCAAATTAATATAAACAGAAGAAATACATAAATCCACTTACTTCTGTGGCAGTCCTACGGGTTAGCAATCTGCGATTCAGTTCAGGCTTACAAATTCAAAACTCACACTTCGAAAATAACGAACAACTAAAAATTTGAAAATTTAAATAAAATAATACAATTCCGTTGGGAAAAACTATACTAGTGTTTAGTATCTCACGTCCAGGTTTAACGAAACAACTATACTAGTGTCCAATTTTCAATTTCTCTCGTGTGGGCTTGGCGAAACACATACTTTTGTATCAGTTTTCGCCTTCCGTCCTCACTCATACGATAAAAAACGGACGTCTTTAAAAACGCATTCCGGCCAGGTGAAAATTTTTAAAAACTGGAGGTACAGCTTCCTTAAGTGTGGACTGGCTCAAACGAAAGTTTTTGAGAAAGCATGCGCAGTGAAAAGAGAGCAGGGTCGATCAAATAATGGGTAGATTAAAAGGGGCATCGATGAAGAAAGATACAGATTCCATTAGGCGGTGCGTCTGTACTATAATTGATAAATAAATGTGATATGCATTGAGAAAAAAATCGCAGTACTCCACGGGACGAAGTCGGCGTGTGGACAAATGGAATCTGTTTGTTTTATTTAAATTGTGTAAATACTTTGTTTTAATATCCCAAAACAATGAGGAAACCCTCAGAAACTCATGACATTAGATTATCTCATTTTTTGTCGTCAACCATGTTTCACGATACTCTTTAACTGCGCTATGTTTCTCGGTTATGTGGATTAACCTACGACCAATGATGTAATAAGCTATTTGCAGCGTGTTATCTCATTGTGCAAAACCCATTGTACTGGATAGCAGACTAGTTTGATATTTTCTGCATCCAAATTTAAGACGAAGGAAATCAAGCTTGGTGCTTTTCCTTGGAATGCACCACAATCATGTTGATCTGTCTGAATCTGTTTGCTGGTTTATATCATATAGCTATAGTAGTCTAGAAGTGGGATAAATTTCTTTCTTTGCTTTTCTTTCAGAATGCCAGCAGCTATATGAATTGTATAGAAAATGCGGGCTCGGTTTTCCTGGGGCCATATTCTTGCGAGAGCTGTGGAGATTATGCCAGCGGTACTAACCACACGCTGCCTACATATGGTTATGCCCGGATGTATAGTGGTGTATCCACGGCAACGTACCAAAAACACGTCACGTCCCAGTGTGTAAGCGAGGAAGGGCTCGCTAATATAGGGCCAGCGGTAGCTGTTCTAGCCGCAGTGGAGAAACTCGATGCACACCGAAATGCCGTGTTGATTAGACAGCAGAAGGAAAAAAACTAATAGATAAGGAACATTTTAAGGAAAAATCGAAAGCTTCGAGTACGAACTGTACGAATATTTAAAGTAAGAGCCACTTGAAATTATGGGTTGTTACGATTTCGAGTATTCTTAAATTGAAATATTGACCTTTGATTTGCAAATATCGAGATGTTCCTGAAAATAACTTGTGTTTGTTGTGGATCTGTGCTGAAGTTTAATTGAAATCCAATTTTATAGCATAACTGAAATTTTCAGTTTATTTAATACTTAGTGCTCCATTTAAATATCTGACCAAATCGACAAAGCAGCGTCTAACTCAGTTAAGTCTTCTCTGATTTCCAAATGCTGCAATCCACAGTATGTCCTTCCAGTGGGCATTTTGAACAAGTCGTCATTTTACTGGGTTTTGTATCAGTGTTAAGCTAAAGGTTGTAAAAGAAATCTGATCAAAGTCCACTGAAAAGTCTGTTTCGTCCAACAAAACCATCAAAC
Source organism: Palythoa heliodiscus (assembly GCA_025403565.2). NCBI lineage: Eukaryota > Metazoa > Cnidaria > Anthozoa > Zoantharia > Sphenopidae > Palythoa > Palythoa heliodiscus. The sequence goes on along the minus strand of JAOBYJ020343195.1, from coordinate 14,432 downwards.
ATTTTTTTATAACCAGGAAAAAGATTTAATACGTTCCTAAATCCAGCACTTACAATAATCTCATTAAGCTTACCGAGAAAAGAGTAATCTTCACTCTACCAAAGAGAAAAGGAGAATATTTCTGCACACATGAACGCACCAGTTGGTTATCGTAGAATGGTCTGTGTAAAGAAAGTTTAATTCCAAACTACAGAGAGTCAAAGTAGGGAACAGAAGGTTATCTGTGCAACGATCACCATTTGTGCAACGCTTCCTTGTACGTAACTGGTAGGACTGATCATTATTTAGGTTAACTAATGATTGAGAATGATATTAAAACAAAAAACTACATTTTCTGACAAAATTAACTATTTGATCAATAAAGATTAATAAAATAACCCAAGTTATTCTCCCAGTTTGAATAGTTCTCTCCTATGATTTATTAGAGGGCAGATGCACGATTGACGTCACCATTACAAAGTTTAATTCTTTATTTTAATAAAAAATCAGATTCCATGTTTCCGTGCGTCGGCTCAGTAACAGATCACAGAGGACGTCAAACTGTTAAGAACATCAGTGGCACACTCGGCTATCGCCTCGTGTGCCACATTTTTGTTCTTACCGCGGTTTGTCGTCATCTGTGATCTACTACTGAACAGACGCACGACAACATGGAATCTATTGTTAAATAGAAAGTTAACAATAAAAACTATCGAAAAAACGTTTTGACGACATCATGTAACATGGCTAAAAATTGCAAGTCTAACTGAGAATATGCGTACTTATGCAAATATACAATTAAGTAGAGCTAGAGAATACTGAAGTGTAAAAATACAATAACTAAGAGATCTAGAAGATAATTTTCAAACTGACGGCAAAGAACAAAAGGAAACAACAAAGAGCGTAATTAGTTGTAAGCTGATAATAGGCCTTAGGAATTAATGACAAAAAAAGATTGACAAGAAATACAAAAGAGCTGGAAAAAACAAAAAAGAAAACACGAAAAAAAAGTAAAAGGAATCGTCAAATAACCAATTAAATAGATACTTTTGCTTTTATAGCTCTGCTTAATTGTATATTTGCATAAGTATATATATTCTCAGACTTGCAATTTTCCGCCCGTTTACCTGACGATGTCGTCCAGTTGACGACGAAACTTGTTTCTTTTCATTAGTTTTTATACTTAACTGTTTACCTAAGGCAGTATTGATAAAGACGTAGATTTATAAGAAAAAGTAGTTTGACGAACTGTTTCGTTATGGCTAACATCACTAGTTTGAAATGTAAATTCAGACTCAAAGCTACGTTTGTAGCATGCCTTTTTAGCTTACAAGAAGTGCGAAACTCTTTACTACTCTGTTTCATTGTAATGATAACAGACTTTCTGATATAAACAAAAGCAAATTAACAGGTGGAATCTGGATTGGGACAACGGGTTAAGCCCGATATATGCGAGGCGACTTTCTATCGCAATACCCCAGATTCTTTCTTATATATTATGTCTTATATTAGATTGCATTACTATTGTAAAAAGTGCAGAAATAAACAAATTTGAGATCTAAATCTGTCGTCGCTGAAAAAGTTTCGACTCTAGTGTTTTGGATTTTTAAAATTGATTGCAAAATTCATTAATCCCGGCACAGTATTCAGATCACATGTACACAACTGTAATTGTAAACCCCAATACAAATCAACTGTCTGAAAGCTCGGGGAGGGAATGAATAGGTGGCAGGGAAAGGCTGGGGTAGATAAATTATTAAACAGTAGAATTAACTTTTGATGCATACTCCTGCTCAGCTAATTTGTATTCATTAACTTTTGATACAGATCATGAATAAGAAAATGGACATATTTTCATCATAGAATTTAATTTTATTTACCCATCGGCTTTATTCTATGAAAATGTTACACAATCTGGCTATTTTCTGAACAATGTAGTAAACATCAAGCAATCAATACATTAAGGGAACTATTCACTTCTTAACTACAAAATTAATTGTACAAATGAAATATTGCTTCAAAGAATGTCGTTTTACCTCCTGTCACTTTTCTCCAGTATGTTAAACGCCTTTTCTCCTTGTACGTTTCCCAAATGGCGATTAATGCCGCAAACAAGTAAGTACAGCGTCTTAGGAGGGCAGCGTTCCCCGGTCTGCCTCGCAACTTCACAAATGAATTTGCAGAGCCAAAAGTTATAACTGTTTACGGACATGTGCTCGAGTGGGACTGACAGGTCCTCGACATTGGTCGACTCAAGTCCGTTCCCTCCAGATGTTTCCAACTTTCTTCATTCTCGTTTTCTGCTAGGCAGTAAAAACGTTCACCGCACGGTTTCCAGACAGTAATCGTAAGGAAATTTCTTCCTCTTGAATATTTTGAATATCTCTATTATTGTCTCATGCACTATCTCCTGTGGGACGTACAACATTTTGGCATCCATGTCCAATTAAAGAACCACAAAACAATACTTTGCATTCAATTTATTGTTTTCCTTTCGCAAGTAGGTGAAAATTCGCGTCCGATCCGTATGGACGTTTACGTAAACGCCCATACAGATCTCCCGCTCATATTTTATCTACGACATAAAACAAGGATCGAGGCACTTAAGACCAAAAATCGCCTCTTGTTAAACTGGGTTTTGTCGCCAGGTGGGTATATTGGAAATCAACCATTATTCTGGTAGTCAAAAAATGCTCTAGTACAATATTGCAGTACTAAAAGCAGCAATTGAATGTTTATGAATCCCAAGTTTTGGTTATAACGCCAACCTAGTTTAGGAGAAATTGATAAAGGAAATTATCTTTTGAAACGAAGTGTTTTGTTTTTACTCTATGGAATGGACTGAATGATGTTATTCTATTCAGTAACCTTACACGCGCGTCTCTTGGGACTCTTTACTTGCTGCGTCTCTAATTGCATATGCAAAAAGAGAAAACCTTTAGAAGAAGCAACAAATTACATAAAAATGAACAATAGAAGTCTAGATGTTTAAGATGATACGTTGCTGTTTCAGATTTTATATTAAATATATTAAAAAAAGAAATCGTGTTACGTTTTTGTTCCGACGAATGACAAACGCTGGAAACGTTACTTCGACGAACAAAGAATCTCCAAGCCTTTAGTTGATTTTATGATATATTTGCTTGACTTCCTGACATATTATATATTTTTTAAAACCTATTCACCAAGATTATATGTTGTGGTTACTTTAATGGATTTTGTTAATGCAAAACTTTGTGTTTCCGAGGAATTAATAAAAACATAAAATTATTTGTTATTATTTCTTACTTTATTCTGCATCTTCTAAATTTTTACTTGATGTCAACCATTTGTCCTCACTCCATGGGGTATTTGACGCATTTTGATGCGAGTCGACACTCATGTTGACCAATGAATTTGGGACATTTGATCAGTTTTGAGAACAATCAATATCAATTCCCCCACTTTTCCCCTGGGGGGAGAGAAGGGGCTTACGCTTCACTTGTGAATAATTTTTGTACAGTTGAACCCTGTTTTTTTGAACTCGGGTATTTCGAAATCCCCGTTATTTCGAACTGTTTTCTTTTTCCCTTGGGACTTGGCAATAATGGAGTTCAACTGTACTAGAGTGCTCACACCAAACCCGTGAAACAAATACAAACTTCTAGTACTAAATAGTGATAATTAATGAAAAACAAAGGTTTCTATATGAATTAGTAGTATTTAATTTAATGTTCACGGATTTAGTGCGTGCAATCTATACTGAGGGGGGCATTGGGGTTTGCGGTTTTGGCCCATTTCTGCTTCGGTTTTTCGGGGTTTTAGATTTTGAAGCGCTGTTTTGCGGTTTTCTTTAGCACTGTGGTTTGCGGTTATTAGTCTTTATCCTACCCCTCTGCTACCCCTCAATGTCCCCCTCTATACTAAATTTGCTTAATAAACGTAGGTGTTCGGCCGATAGTTACATAGTGGACTCATTTTCGTTATCACTACTACTGCTACTGGTGTTTGTTTTAGGAGATACGTTGCAGTAGGCTGACATTCCATCCTCCAAGGTGTTTAGGTCCAAATAAGGAGTGTCACGTTCCATCATAGATTCCAATCTCTCTCGGAGCTGGGTGAATGTGGGTCGATCTTCTGGGCGTTCACTCCAACACCATGTCATGATCTCATAGCTTGAATGAAGGGAACAAGGGAAGATAAAATCCAGGGCTTCATTTAGTTACGTACGCATTTAGAGCCCCGCAGTTCTAAGTTGTTCATTTAAAATGTTGTGTCAAAGACCTTCAATTGTTTCTCACAATTGCATCAGTAAAAGTAAATTTTAAAAGTTTAAATATCTGAAGCCAAACCAAGTCCTGCCAAAACAAGCTTTAAAGCTTGTAAATTTTGCCACAACCTGAAAGCATGCCACCCCACTATCAAATCAAATGCTTCGATAGCGAAAACTTTTACAGCTTCTAAAGACTGAGGTTCTGAGCTATTTCTGGTTACTTGCAATGAATTCTTAACTGGTTTGGACGTTTTACAAATGAACTAAAACTTTATCTAATTTAGGAAAACGATGATAGCTTTTATTCAAAAGAGAAAATGTAGAATTCCCTCTGAATGTTTATAGATACTAGCCTATACTTTTCTTATCTTTCACTCGATAAGTCTTTCAGAAAAATGAATGAATGTTACTCACATTTCATCTGAGCACATCACGGGTTTTTCCATACGATATCCTTCCCTCAAAGACTTGATCAGTTCTTTATTCCTTAGTTCCGGATATGGAAGTTCACCTGTCAAGAAAGGATGGCGAGTTTAAAACAGTTTTGAAAACATAGTCACAACTATGTATTATACTGTTTCTTTATATCTTTGACGTAAAAAAAGCCTTTAAAACATAATCGCAATTAAGTTTAAAGGGAAGGATATCCCCCCATTCAGGTTCTCTGCCAACTGCTAAGATCAGGAAGTTAAATACTACATAAAGAAACAAAACTTGCAACAAGAAATTATCACACAACCTTCATCTTTCCAGTTAGAAATATGTATATGATACCAGAAATGTTTACAGGAGAAGTGTACATAACTAACTAATTCCAATTTAGTATTTACCAAAGCAACCTATATCCATTTTCGCGGGCGCTGATTGGCTACCGTAGCTCTCGATATCCACGACTATTAGTTGATTCTGAGGCGGAAGTCAAATTGACAGGAAGCGCGCGTGCTAAAAATAGAAAAAAGGTTTACATTGAATAGTTTCTTTGAAATAAAGTGCATTTTTATCCAAATACTTTGGTAAATACTAAAACAACTATCCCCCTCAGGGTTGGTGCCTAGCGCTAGATATATACCTTCGCGCCTCGGTATATATCCACCACAATGCACCTCCCTTTCGGAGGATAGTTGTTAACTATATTGAAAATATTTTGGTCCTTCACTAAGAACCATTGACGGCAGAGTGAACTAGAGTAGAGTTTCCACTATGCGGGGTTGATTTAACTCGGCTTTGTTTTTCAATGTCAAGAGCATTCGTGTTTTCCTTTTCTTATAATTAATACAATTCATTGTAAGAAGTGTAATAAAAAATTTAGGCAGAATATAGATTAAAGAAAGTTTTAGTCTTCTTTTGTGCACGTTTTCGATTCAATTATTTACCGCAATAACATTTTTTAGATATGCAATAATTATTAGGGTCCATCTGACAACATACTTATCATCTTGAAATGTCCAAACACGACTTTCCATTTGATACTTATTAGCTTCGATCTCAATGTAGCTCCGAAACTTGCAAACCTTGAAGAAAATTACAATGCTGCTTTGTTTTATGTTGGGTGCTCGGTCTCTGTTTGAATATTTTGTTCTGAGTGCATTGCCTCTTTACTCTTTTTACCTTGGATTTCTTCTGTAACCTGTACAGGGTCAAGGCTAGTGAGCCTACGAACAGGCTACCCGCGAGGGATTGGGCAAGTGAAAATTGACCCACTCTTGATAGCATAGGAGACAATCAATCTCTCGATCCCTTCCTCACTCGCTCCAATCCCTTGTGGAGAATCTATCGCAGGCTGAGGCAAGGTCACATACGCAATTTACTAGAGGGAAAGATGGAACAATAACTCGGCTTTGAAAAAGAAAGTTCGAATTTCTTCTAGCAATGTTCTCATCTTTATTGCGTATTTTACATCAATCCCCAAAATAAGAAAACTTTGAGAAAGCAGGGCTCCATGCTGCATGGCTACATGTCAAAGTATCAAAGTTTACCAAATTTTGTGGCCTCGCTTACCTAAGGTTGCTACTTCCCACATCAACACACCGAAAGCCCACCTAAAGTGGATAACAAGACTATTTTTCAGGTTAAGGTAAATAAGAAATACAATCATTTAGGTGTATATTGATCAAATAATACAGTATACACACTTGCTACAGTTTTGTCAAATGTCTTGCGTGGGTCTTACGTGCACTACAACTAAAAGCTTAGAAAATTAAAAATGAACTATTTGCTGTGTATGTAATTTTTACTTTTTAATGCATTATTAATATGAGTGATACTTTTAAATCAGTTGATGATAATCTTAGTTTGCAACTGGACAGTGCTTTAAAAGCAGCAAACGAACTCCAGTTACTTAGCTAATTGTCTCTTTACTTCCCTATTGCTCAAATTACGGCGCTTGCCGCAGTGGCAAGATGTCTGCCTCCCAATCACAAGGTCTCGAGTTCATACCTCTGCTCTGCGCTGAACTTAACTTTCCGTCCTTTGGAGGTCGGCAAAACGAGTACCAGCTACTGCTGGGGGACTACTCGTCTGAATAGTTATATTATTTAAAGGTAATAAGCTGCTCATCTGAGGTGGAGTGTTTAGGTAAGAACATGACGTGCTCTGAGACAGTTGTGGGCTAGGATTTGGCTTTAGGGTTAAGACTCGACGATTCTACTGGGCTACGGTGACCATTAAAGCGTTCTTTTAGTGTGCATTTAGTTTCTCCTATACATTTGAGTTTGCATCGCGGTAACACTGAAGATAAATCATACAAACAGAAAGCTTTTTGTCCTACTCGTTAAGATTTGATAAAGAGCGTTCTTAGAGTAAAGGTCAGTTTTAAACGGTGGGATTGCTGTGCGTTCGTAAGGAAACACTGTTGTTGTTTGTAATAATGTTTTTTACTGTTCTTTCAAAAATCGTCAACATCTGCAATAGTCAATAAAGCGGCCGAAATAAATTTGGGGTAGAATAAAAATAAGCAGTATATATAGATATATCATATTGTAAAAAAAAATGATAATATATAATAATAACAATAATAATAATGATAATAATAATAATAATAATGATGATGATGACGATAATGATAATGATAATGAAAACAAAAATGATCATAACAACATTGTTAGTGTTACTGTTAACTTCTGTTTCATAGCCAAGAAATTCCGATAACAAAATCACGAGCTAGCAAAGATCGTTTCAGTATGGCCGTTGTATCATAAATTTTTATGTCAACGTTCCGTAAATGTCAACGCTGTTTTTGAACTCCCATACTTCTTTTCGGTCATGGTATTGACCATCGCAGTGTCAACCTTTTATGAAATAGCTGTAAATTAACCTACACATCACTTTTTGTTGTAAAGGTATCATACAATATTGATTCCAGCGGCAACCATCGGATGGGCACCTTTCTTGTGTTCTTCATCTGGTAAATACCCTCACACAAAGAGCGACTCAACCCGAAATCAGCAACCTTTACAATCTTATTGTCACAAATCAGTACGTTACGAGCGGCCAAATCACGATGGACAAAATCTTTTGATGCCAAATACTCCTGATCGTGAGTGAGTAAGAAAAGTAATTAGTAATTATTACAACCTATAACTGCTGTAAGTCAGTATCACTAGCATCTGAAAGTTCAAAACATACCAGTTCGCTCAATTTTTTCATTTCCAATGGAAACTTGGTCAATATAACAGCGAAACATATGAAACTTTTATTTAAATTGTACTAAGATCTGATAAAGAAATCGGATAAAAAAATGTTTATAACCATTTACACCAGAAGCCCATTACTGCGAGCATTTCTGCAGAGCCCCTCCGGCCTGCACGTATGCAAGGTGTGCGAAGGAAGATTAAGAGCCCGGCCCGTTCCTGTCCCACTATCTTGGTCACCTAACGAGGGAGAGGTTCACAACGACCGACTCGACAAAGTTTGGAAACACCTGTACGTCATAGATCCAAACCCTGGCTCCACAGAAAATCTTCTTTATTCGCTTTTTTCATTTTCCCAAAGCAGCGGCCCCATTTCTATATATGTTTTCAACTCTTTCGTATTCTGTTTACCAATTATTAAGAAGATCGTTACTTTATATACACAACTGAGAAACTGAGCCAGCAGTATACAGCAGGACACATACCCAGTGTGATATCTCCAAGAACCCATATATACACAACTGAGAAACTGAGCCAGCAGTATACAGCAGGACACATACCCAGTGTGATATCTCCTAGAACCCATATATACACAACTGATAACTCCCGTTAGGATCTAAGAAGATTTTGTTAGAATTAACGCATGTAACTAATTTCATTATAAATTCGCATTAAGCTACATTTCTGCTCACCATGCCACATGCAATCTGCCACGAAATGGAGTGAAAGTCACTTAATCCAAACTGGTTTACGTATCCCTCCTCATCTGTTATGTAATTCGATTGTGTAGGTGAACCACATTTCGGTTCGGCTTCTATATCAGACTCAGTTAACTTTATCTGACAATCGGATTGAACAGGTCTGAGACAACTTTCTTGACCCCGAACACTGGTAGAATTGGGAGCCTATTGAAGTGGAATAAATACAATCATTAATTGTATAGATGCTAATGAAACAAAAGGATTTTTCCTTTTGCTCAAAAATCATATCTTCGTCGCGCGCAGTGAAGATACTATTTTTAGGTTTCACGTGTGAGGATATCATGGTTGTCATGACTACTTCAGTCTCAGACAAAAGGAAATTACCATCACAGTATCACATCACCCACGTTAACCTTTTTTAATTAATAATTAATATTATTAATTTCATTATTAATTCATAATTAATGATTATTAATAGTATTAATAATTTTAATATTATAAATAACATTGATAATACCAATAATATTAATTATTGATGTTAATAATAATGATTAATAGTTGATAATTGATATTAATAATGATATTAATTATTATTATTATTATTATTATTATTATTATTATTATTATTATTATTATTATTAATTTATAAAATTAAAAACTATTAATAATTGATAATTGATAATTGTGGATACAAATTTAATCTCGTGTTCAAGTTTATATCTCACTCGTTGGCTGCCCTCGCTCGTAAGATATCGACTTGACCACTCAAAGATAAAATTCGTATCCACGTCTAACTATTACAATATTGAAAGCTTGATATCGTTTTCTTGCATAAGTTTGTATAATATCAAAAGGAAAAACATCGACAAACCGCAACTTTGAATCCACATTTTATTGTTTCCGATTAAGGAAATTAACAGCATCTTAGTAAGTGGTTGTCTCCCTTAAAGAATCAAAACGAACAATGTTTACCTGTGTTCTAAGATTTCGTAAGTGATTTAGGAGGTCTCCTTAGGCAGGAATTCCATCACAAGTAGAAATGGCTCAGTTTTTGTACAGCAGGCCACCATACTCACAATGTTCTTGTGCTGACCCAAGACTTTCATCATCTCAATCTCTTGTAAAAACTGTTCCTTTTGAAGGCTGTCTGCATGAGCTATAGGGAAAAGCATAAAGGAAACAGTTGGCTGAACGCAAAATATAAAAGTATTTTGAATGCAAAGGACCACACGACGTAAGATAAACTGTAGACTACTGACTAGATGTTGGATCTCCTGTTTTGAGATGCATGTAACAGACGTCACTCTCGGTGTGTATAAACAAAATCTGAATGCAGGGCTATTACAACAACATCATTTTTAGGCAAGTTTAATGGCAATAATTCACCTCACACCAGCTTTGGCTTGACAAAGAGTAGCACGGCTACTCGAAATATTGCCATTAAACCTGCCTAAAAATGATATTGTTATAATAGCCCTGCATTCAGATTTTGTAAAATATTATTTATACAATCATTTTATCAAAAAGGAACTTTTTCTTTTTTTTAAAATAACTTTCTTTTTAGAACCTTTTCATAATGTTCAACGTGAGACTGAAAACTGCCTAAAAACCTTGAGAGGGTGCTAAGACATCCTGAGACTGAATAAGGTAAGGTGGAGAACGAGATACCGCACAAAATCCTCTTTCTCGGTTAATGTTTATCAATGAAAAATCCTCCTTAGTTTTTTCAATGAACATCGTCTGGACGCAATTCTGTGTTAGATGAAACCTCTAATTGAATTACAAAAAACCATTTCGACTCTAAATATGATTGCAACGGTCAGGATTATAAAAAATTGGTTATATTTCATTTGTATCAATCATTATCCATAATCACGCTAATAGGACATACCTTATTATCACTTATTTTCGCGAGTCTTAGTTTTCGCGATTTTAAAAATATCGCGAAATTACTGAAGACTCGCTAAAAAAGGGGACCGCGAAAATTAAAAACGCGAAAATTAGAACCCAACATAAAAACTTTTATTAAGGTTTTTGTCTGGACCAGGTTAAAACGTAGCTTTTAGAAAATGACGCTTTAATGTTGCTTGAATAGTACTTATTTGCAAGTTGCTTGTTGCGTTTGAGGTTTCCACCATGTCAGATCATTATTTGTTGCGTTTTATCCCTTTTGTAACGTTACTAAAATGGAGAAAATATAGATTGAAAAGGGTACCAGTTATTCATTAATTCGCGAAAATTGATTACCTTGAAAAACAAGAATTCGTCAAAATCGCGAAATTTAAGACTCGCGAAATATTTCTATTCTAAATTCGCGAAATTAAAGTCGCGCGAAAATAAGTGATGATAAGGTATTCAAAACAATTAGCTTTTATAACAACCTTAATGTTAGGTTACTGAGTTTCATGATCACATTTTGATTCAGGATATCTTTTTTCGGAATGTGTTTCATCTATGTATGCTGTAAAATTTGTCATAATCGGGCAAAAGGGTACTGTTCTTAAAATCTTTTTTAAATATCTAAATTGAAATATATATATGGACGTCTATAATTACCTCGTAACTTTTTAACTGCAACATGCAGTTCATGGTGTTGTTTGTCCTTCAACGCTGACGACGTATTACCCACCGTTTGGAAATCACCTACATTTAAAGTTCCTTTGAAGACTTGCGCAAATGCGCCTTCGCCGATAGTCTCAAGAATAGTAAGTTGTTCCTCTTTAATTTCCCAAGGATTCATGGGTAGCAAAAGTGACATTTCGTTATTCTCACATCTGTTAGTATAAAAAAGAAACGATATCTTAATGAAGATCATCACTCACGGAGGAAGGTTTCTGTTTAGTAACCTAAAGTTTAATTTTATGGATAGGCGAGAACGGAAGAACCCGGATGAAAAATTTCGAACTACAGTAATGTACTAAAATTATTAAAATTTAAGCCCACATAAGAAAACAGGATTATGACTTGAGAAGTAAAACTTTGTAGTCTTAGTCTAACGTTCGCTAATTAGCAAAAGGAAACAAGATTTGGTATTGATGAGAAGAACGAAAAAAAGTCAGTTTTGAGTTATACGTGTTACTAGTAGTGGTACGTACAAAAATACATTAAGTAAGGTAAAAGCATAACACTTAAGTTAAGGGATGTGGCTGGAAGAATAAACATAACTGTGTTGCACATGCGTGCTAGTGTAAGGACACAGCCACTAAATAAAGTGAAAATGTAACACTTGTGGGATGTGGCTGGAAGAATAAACATAACTGTGTTGCACATGCGTGTCAGTGGTAAGCACATAAAACGCATCAAGTGAGGTAAAAGCATAACACTTGTGGGATATGGCTGGAAGAACAAACATAACTTCATGTACATGTGTTGTATATGCGTGTTAGTGGTACTATATAATAAAATCCGTCAAATAAGGTAAAAAACATAACGTTTGCGGGATGTGGCTTCAATAAGAGACATATTTGTTGCAGAAACGTACTGATAATAATGACACAATCATTAGTTAGGGAACTATGGCCTCGCGGGTCGCGTCGGAGCGATTAGAACCTGTTTGTTAGCTGTGCCGTACTGATGAGGCATTTAACAAGGCCGAAACAATGACGTATCTTCGCAATTGAGGGTTTTCATGTGACGTTATCAAAATGCTAACCTCCGAGTTATGAACTCCACGCAGTTGCATGTGCTTTATTATCTTTTATGGTACCCCGAACAAATCTTAATTTTATTGCTTTCATTCAGTGTTCCTAAGATATTGGTAAAGCGATTCGAGTCACGCAACTCCAGTCACGTAATTTGAAGAGTTAAATTTCGTGCAATATTTTTTTTACCTTCTATTGCAAAAGAAGAGAAAATAAGTGAATACACTGACATTCTTGTCACTTTTCTTGGAAATTGTTGGCTTTTGTGGAACTGCCATATTGGTGTACCGCGTCATGCATCTTATAGTTTGTTGTAAGAACTTCTCACATTTGTTCGCTTATATTTCGTTTAGGAAAGCTTTTATCTGGCAAAAACTTGGCCAAGTTACAATATTTTAAGTGCTCTTTCAGAAAAATATAGTTTGGATGAAGGTAAATTTGTTAAAAAGATGAAAACCCTCTATAAAGGCCGAAACAGCTTTCCGGGCTCATTAAGAAATCAATGTATTCAAGAATATCTTATTCAACGATTAAAACACAAACACGCAAACTTACCCTCTCTTTTTGTCACTATTGTTGCGATGATGCTTCCGACGTTTGATACAAATATTATCACCCATACCGACAAAAGAAGCACAGCTACGCCGCAGGAAACTGATATTTCAAGAACGGGAATTTGTGGTCCTACAGTTGGAACTAACAAAAAAAACCGATTAAACAGCGCAGTTTTCTTTTAAATCAGTACTGGATTGTAATTTTTGACTAATAGTATAAGAATCTTTAAAATAACAACATCGAATTTTTTGTAAGAAAGAGCTATTTTGATCTGCTGCAAACGTTAGAAAATTATTTCCCAATTTATGTTTACCAAACAAACTGAAAGAGTTTTTACAACAACAATGTTTAAATTAAGAGGTTATCTCGTGATGTAGTACTCCAAATATTCTATTGTTGTACACCACCATTATCTCCCCAAGCATTTTTGTTCCTCGTATTTGTAAAAAGATCTATAATTTTTTTCAGATCTTCTGTGTTGATGTGTGCAGGCAATCGACAGTTTAGCGAGTAAATAAACAGTGCCAGTCGCACATCTTATGTAAAATATACAATATGAGCAGGAGATCATTATGAGAATTTAAAACAGCGAGCCGCAGGCGAGCTGTTTTGAACCTCATAAAGATTGGATGCGAATATTGTATATTGCTTATCAAAGTCCAACAATAACTAAACCATATTTCGCTAAAAACTTCAAGATAAAATATTATTTTTCGCAGAAAATCCAAGTTAAAGTCGTATGCAAATCAGGACGAATCTCTTGCTAAATTACAAACTCGGTCATGGCTCGCTATGATTTTCCAATTGTGTTTGCCTTATGAATTATTAATGAATTTGATAAGACCACCAAAAAATTTCATTCTGACTGTTTGTGTTTTGGGCTCGTTAGAAATTTGTTGTCGATGTTGGGTTTATCTATAGCAAGAGTTAAGTCCATTACAAGTAATCCAAGATGGTATTAGATTTAGCATATCTCGTCTAGGATTCGGGATCCCTAGAATGCATTCCGGATTTCCCTGATCGGATTCCGGATTCACTTTCAAGACTGAAATGCAGATTAGATTTCCTTTAATTGGATTTTTAAATTCTCCTATTGCTGTCCAGACTAGAGGCCCTTGCCTGCATTCCGAAATCCCCAGTAACAATAGGCTGTCACTCAGATCCTCAGGATCACGAGCTTGAGGCCCTCGCTTGCAGCTAGAGTTGTAGAATTCATCTTAAATAAACATGGAAGCTGTGTACGTCCGTCTCTAGAGCTTAGCACATCCACCACCTGGATTCTAGATTTCAAACATTCGGTGTACCAAAATTTCAACACCAACAAAAAACTAAAATTGCTGCTCCGACTAATGATGCTATTTTGCTGAGAGCTGCTATTCGCTAGCTCTGTTAACAATGAGAAACAGCAAGAAACCCTGTCTGAGTTCCGTTATCCAAGAAACAAAAATATCAAAGAATAAAATCTAAGCAGCTCATAAAGTAAATATAGTTTACGTCATAGAAAGTGCGGCGTACCGGGTTTTATCCCATGCCTTGAAAAATACAGCCAATCAGAGTCCAGGATTACCGTTGCATATTCTGCGGTATCCAACGGGTAATATTCACTCGACCTTCCCGTCATTACTTGCGCGACAAATTTATGTTCTATAACATGGACTTAAGTCTAGTTAGTAAT
>JAOBYJ020342189.1:0-15342 GCA_025403565.2 Palythoa heliodiscus | reverse complement strand
AGTGTCCCGTCCAGGGGGAGTCAATGACTCTCATCCGCTTAGCACTACAGAAACCGGAGATAAGCGCCGGCCCAATGAGCCACTTGGCTCGTAAAAGGATTTAGCTTAGCTAGCTTTATTTATCTTTCGCAAGACTTGAGGATAAGGTATTTCATTATTTCTTTTATTTTATCTTAATAGCTTCACGCATATTTCTTCTCAAGAGATAGGGATAGTCAGACGGCCAGAATAAAATCAAGTCAACAACATTTGGCATCGAGCCCGAGCCCGCGATACGATTAGTATGCATCCTCCTTCTTTGAACGGCAAAAAAAAACATGCACAAAAATCTAACTTAATTTTTAGAAGACTATAACAGGAAACCCATATTTCCGAATATTGTATTGGCCTAACGTAATTAATGAAATAACCAAAAAAGAATGTCTTACTTGGTGCACCAGGATTACCCGTCATTCCTTGGTCACCAAGTTCACCTGGTGGTCCTGGTGTTCCAGGTGGGCCTGCTAGTCCATCTTCTCCATTTTTCCCATTGGGACCTGGTAAGCCTAGTGGACCGTCCTGCCCGGGGCCACCAGGGGGTCCCTGATTCCCTGGTGGACCAGGGATACCAACTGGGCCTGTAAATGTTAGGAAGATTGCTTTTAGGATTATGTGTTGATTAAAACACAAAAATGATAATACATTTTAGCATTTCTGTTTTGTTCTACTCCAGTCCTCCCATTAAGAATTAAATAAAGTTAAAAATTAAAAACAAAAAAATGAATAAAAAATATCCTTTTTAGTATGTTTCTTTAACACCATCTAGCCTGGGCTTTTTGAGCTCTCTCAGCCTGGGGAGGAGAATCTGTTCCCCTCCTTGCCATAACTTTGTTGTTAATGAGGCATTTTCAGTGAAACTTGGCACAAACGGTAACTATTGTACGTTCCACTTGAATATGGTGTTGTAAGTGACTAAAGAGTAATGGCGTCATAATGACGTCACATAACCGCATTTCGTTTATATTCCCCCCAAACGACTAATAAGGTACCAAAGTGGTTAGAACTAATGCATTTCAAAAATTTAAAGAGACCATTGATTTTATGGTTACCATGGCAATTATCACATCAGAGACCGACAAAAGTAACATTTTACTTGCTAAGTAAGGTGACCAATCACAATATTGTGATAACTAGCCTGCTTTTTTCGCTACGTGGGTGAGAGAGAGAAATGGGAGACCAGGTCTATTGTTCGAGTCCTGACCAAGAGGACCAGAAAGTTTTAAACGATTGCAGATGTTACAGAAAAGGCAGCACGTTCTCCAGCAGTTATTTTAAAATCCTGTGTGAATGCAAAGTTGGGGATGAACTCTAGCCTTTTGATCGGCATACTGGTATCTTATATTTTTTTAACTGTAATAACCATACAGTGTCCACTTCCAAAGTAGACGAAGAAGTTAATTGTTTCTAGCAAAATTTATGCTACAGTGTAGTACATACTATTCACTGGCTACTGTTCAGTGTAGTACATACTATTCACTGGCTTCTTTCCTTTTGTTCAGGGAATAAATTCCATGACTTTACCCGATCATTTCCAGGATTGCAGAGCTGTTCTAAGGTCTCTAGTTCTGAGAGAAATTCCGTCTTATCCCCTTCACTCTCAGACAGTTTAGTATCTACTTAGGTCTTTCATTCGATACACTCTGTTAGATTCGCACAGAAGGTTGCAAGTAAAAACAAAGACATTTCTAGGACATCTTAACCCTTTTCCTGCTAAGTTTTTAAAAATAAAAATAAAAAAAATATCAAAAATGCTATCTTTAGAATTTTTTAAAACTATGAACATCTACAGAATCTAATTGTGAAGACAAAAAAACCGAATGGCCACTTTATAGGGTTTCATCAACTGGTTCAAAAGTTAGAATGAATAACACCAATCATTTCTACTCTTCAACACAAAGAAAAAGAATGGTCACTTTATAGGGTTTCATCAACTGGTTCAAAAGTTAGGGCATTTTTTATGTGAAATCGCTTTTAGCAGGATAAGGGTTAATTTATTTTCAGGACATACTTTTTTAAAGTTTAAACATCAATGAATCAATGAACAAAATTAGAGGTAATATTGACACAATGGTGTTTAAAAAATATAGTTTTTATGCTAGATCGCTTGAAGACCTTTAAAGTTATTTTTGATTGAGATGATTTCTTTTCAATTTTGCATGTATATTTTGCAGCGCACAAGTGATTCGATTGTGGTTTTTAATTTTTCGGGACTTTTCCACGACATAGCTCTAAATTAGAATTTTTCCACCACTTTTCAGGTGTGGATGTTGTTTAATATCCCAATTTCAAAGATTTTTCTATAATTCTCTGGGAAATTCGAACCCTGTGTCTCTTAACACTAGAAAAACTGCAAAGAACTGCATTTTTAATTTTCATTTCTAAGTTCAATTTTATTCATTGAGGGAAAACGTAACAACTTAAGGATTTTTCCAGGTTGCTTTTCTCCGTTTTTCAAGGAATAACAGGCCTTGAGTCAAATATCCAAACATTCAAGGAAATCCAGGTTTTCCAGTTGTTTTCTGCTTAATGCGTAGCCTAAATTTACACGTACAGTACAACTTTTTTAAAATAATGTTACCTCTGCATGCTTTGCCAACCGTTTCTTGTACATACGTAAACAATTCATCAAAACCCCTTGCAAGCAAGATGTCATTGTCATTCTCAACAAGTATCTTAAGCTGTTTTCTGTCAACACTGCCAATGCCAATGGCGATGACTTTCACTCCAAGATCTTTAATTGGTTTAATGGCATCTGCAAGTGGTACCTGATCTGGTGCTTTGTCTATCCCAGTCTGATTGCCATCAGTAAGAAAAACCATCACCTGAAAGAGCAACATGGACAAACAACTCAGTCGAGGTTGAACATGGAATGTTGGATCCATATCTATTGCAAAGATATTCTAAAGAGATGTTATTCTTGATAAATTGTCAAGGGCCACCTTAAGACCAGAAGCTTAGGTACCCCTAAAGAGTTTCAAGGGTTACTCTCATTTTTATTAGTCTTTGCAGACTTTCAGGTAAAGACTCTATGCTTGCATTATCGATTCCATGCTGGTACAGATTCAGGAAAACATGAATGATCCTGAATTTGTCTTATATGCAAAGGGGGGTCGGTCTTTAGCATCAGTCAATACAAAAGGAGCTTTTCAGTGGTGCAATCACACGCAGTGATTATTGTTGTTTAAAATAAATACATAATGAAACATCAAGCTCAGTTAAATAAGACCAAATCCACCAGACAGTCCATCTTTGACCTCTGAGCACAGCATAACAGCCAGATGTTATTTGCTGATTTCGATTTTGCAAAAAGAGAAAAGCCCTCATATTCAGATTGAGATAACAAATTTCAGCCAAAACGCAGAGTGCAGATGCTGATACTGAAAAAAAAAGAAAAAAAGAGATAAGCCACACGCAGAGTGTAGAAGCTGATTATGGGTGATGAACGTGGGTGGTATGAGTGATGTTCCCCACAATGGCCTGACTCCTTGGATACAGTATCTACTGCATATCAGCTTTGCAATATATGATTACATGATCACTTCCAAAAATTACCGCCAAGATTTATAATTTCCTTTGAAAACAATGTTAGAGAATAAAGCATTCAATAAGCTAATACCTTTCGTGAGTTTGTTCTCATGCCTCCTTGTGTTGTGTAGAGCTGTTCAGAGGCTACCTTTAGTGCCAAATCTATCCTTGTCAATCCACGAGTGTGTCCTATATCGTCCACCCGTTTCTTAATTTCATCTTGGTCATACAATTCATTGAATCGAAGTTGAAGACTTGCTGTTGAACTGTATTCAATCAACCCAACGTGAGTCTGGTCTCGTCCAATCAAGAGATATTCTACAACATCCTTAACAAATTTCTTTAATTTTACAAAGTCTCTTGGATGAATGCTTCCAGAGCCGTCCATGAGAAATGCATAGTCTGCTCTTTCTTGTCCACAAACTGATAAAAAAGGAAAAAAAACAGAGAACTGTTGAATGAAAAAACGCTGATAACTGGATTGGTCGACAAACTAAAATTCAGCATATCCAACAAACAAATTAAATAATTAATAAATGTTGCTGTTCACGTAAATGTAGAATACTCCTCAATTAATAATTTATAAAATGTATAAATATTTTTTCTTGGAACTGTGAACAAATGGGCATTCTTCATTTATGTATTGAATATTTAAGGGGAATAATTATAGAATATATAGTGTTTCATTACGTACAAGCTGGGTTACAATCCATTGGATTGGTATAGGTAATCACACGACTTCGAGTTCAATTTGGAAATAAGTGGCACGGGTGGGTTTCTCAAAATGTATCAAAATTGCATGAGCCGGCCCAGGTCGAATGCAATTTGAGCTTTTTGTAAAATACACAAGTGCAAATTATTTCCAAATTGAATGGGATAAGTCGTGTGATTACGTTTAACAACATACATAGCAAGATTGCAGAGCACGTTCTGTTGAAGATATAGGCAAAACTCTGTCAGAAAAATAGAAAAAAAAACTTTCAGCTTTCGACTTTGAGCTTTGTGGGTTATGCCACCAAAACAAATGATTTGATCTTACCAAAATCTATTGTTTATAAGCCAATCAAAAGCAACAATTCTGTGAATAAACTGGTAACTCTTTTTTGCACTATATTTACAAAAAACTGCACCGCTCCCAGTCAATCAGAATCGAGTAATTTTGTTATGTATGTTATTAGTTTAGAAACAGTAGATGCGAGACAAAATTTACTTCTGGAATAGCAAAATATTGCCACCGAAATAAAATGGCAGATGAATGTGGCCGTTTTGGCCATTTCTGATCATAAGAACTTGATAAAGTGCAGTGGACAATGAATCTTTCAATAGACTGGTTCACTCTGGTGGATATCCACTCGCACCTTTGGATATCAACATAGATATTTTCAGGGTTCACGCACTCTTTAGGGTTCTTCCCTTTTGTTCAAAGTAAAATTGCAGGACTTTTCCAGGTAATTTCCAGGAGTGCTGAGAAAACCCCATTTTTCAAGGAATCCCAGGTTTTCCAGGTGGCGTACAAACCCTAACTATTGGTAAAAGGAAATTTTCGGACTTTCCAGAACTTTCCAGGACCACATTTACAAACTTAAGGACCTGGAAAACTGGAAAAGATTGAAAAAACCAAACAAAACAGTATCTCAACAAGCCAAAGGGCACCGTAAGGAATAATAGAATATTTAAAAGTTTGCAGTTATTGCAATCTTTTCGCATTTGTTTGCGTCCCCAAGAAAGTTGAAAATGTGAGAAAAATACGTTAATTGATAATTTTTCATTGTCGGCTCTTAAAAAAAATATTTTCTAGGATTTTCCAGGACCGATACCAATTTTGCAGAATTTTCAGACACGGATTTTTTGGTTTTGCTGTTCCAGATTTTCCAGAACCCGTACGAGCCCCTTATTTTGCCACTATCCACCCCAACTGAAACAGAACACATGCAACGTTTTATCAGACACAGAAAATTTTGTTTAACTCATTGCTCCTAATAATATTTTTTGCACAATTGAACCTCAATTGTTGTCAAATTGTTCGTATTTCTAAACTACTAATAACCATAAATTCTGACAATGTAAGGGAAATGCCGTTCTTGTTTTTATCTAAATGGAGTAGTTAATAACTATCCCCCGAAGGGGAGGTGAATAGTGGTGGATATATACCGAAGCGCGAAGCGATGAGGTGTATATCCAGCGCTAGGCACCGATCCTGAGGTAGATAGATAGACACGATAGATACAGTAGATACTTTATTTGTAAAAACCTTGCAGCCTAAAACCACTATCCATCCAGAGGTGGATAGTGGTTTAAGTATTTACCAAAATGTTTAGATAGAAATGCTCTTTATTTCAAAGAAACAATCCAATGTAAACCTCTTTTCTATTTTTAGCAAGCGCAGTTCCTGTCAATATGACTTCCGCCGCAAAATCAACTAATAGTCGTGGATATCGCGAGCCACGGGAGCCAATCAGCGCCCGCGAAAATGGATATCGGTTGCTTTGGTAATCACTAAAAACAATTAATGTTGCTTTGTGGAATAGTTTTGCCAATTTTATGATGAACAGGATTTCTGCAGGATTACTATTACACGTTGACACTGGCTTAGAGCACTGTGCAGATTATAAATTTTTACTCACTGCCTGCGTCGTCTTTTTATCAAAACCTTGTAATGTGTAAGATCCATTTGCACCAAAAAGGCCACATTGTGACATAATTTACTTGGTAAATAAAAGAATTCATTTTGTGTACATCTGATGCCAAGCTTCATTTTGTTCCTTAGGTGTTCTCGATTTTTGGTCGAAGCTGATTCTCATTACAAATTTGTTCTTACAAAAAAATGAGTGGACCTATTAATTATTGTAAAAAATTATCATCAGATAGAAATTCTCTGTACCATACTGCTCTTAAATATTTGTTTATAAATACAGCATTATAAAAAAGATGTCTATGTCCAAAGTGTATTGTGTGTACCAAGTACATAAAAAACAAACATGTGTCTATGCTTCCATTATTTTAACTACAAACTATATCCAAAGTATACATTGAAGAGAATATCTACTCCAACTAGAAGTTTGGAGACTTCAGCAACTTCGTCAAGCGCTATTCTGAAAGTGTTTCCCACGTGCTCATAGGCACAAATAATGCGCACTATGCATACCCTCTGCACAGCCAATCAGAAAATGCGTTATATCTGCTTTGTCTTGTAACAGTGTATATTCAATTTGGATGCACATACACCAGAAACACATAGGTGGATATTCCAAAATATTGTACTCATACAGCATAGAATAAAGACTTTAAAAGGAACAAATAACTATATAATAGCTGTTTCTGGAGAAAGCACTTACGAATCTGTCCTGGTTTCCCTTTAGGACCTGGAGGACCATCTGGTCCATCTGGACCAGTCTGACCATCTGTACCTGGTGGACCTGGGAAACCTCTTGGACCAGTTCTACCTCGATCACCATTTGCACCTGGAGGTCCAACGTCGCCTTTTTCTCCTAAGAGTCAGAAACGTCAAAACAAATAGTTAATAATTGATACTCTTAAAATTTCTTTTCTGTGGCTTTTTTCCTACCAAAATTGGTTTTCCTTTTCATCAATAAAATGAGCACCAGCTTTAACTGATAGCAATTCTGTGACCAGTGAGTGCCCTGTCCAGGGTAAGTAAAACTAAATGACTCATTTGCTGAATACTGCAAAAACTGGAGATAAGCAATGACGTTAATGGGTCTTTTAGGCTCATAAATAGAGGATATTACACGGTGGCGCGAACATATGAAGTTTATCTTCGAGTGGAAAAAATATTTCACGAGTTGATACCATGGTTGTCCAAAACTCTCTTTATTGGTTCAGAGGTCCCGCTAACGTATGGTACTGTGCAATATACCTCTTCCGACTCTGCACAGTTAATGGAAGGTTTAATGGTGGTTTAGGTTTGCTGGCGTTCAAGATAAAGCGCGTTTAGGGTATCCATTTGATTGTAATGTGGATATTCTTCGTTTTTCCTTGTTAGGGTCGGATTTTGTTGTGGGAATTTTCTCGGCCCGATCCGTTAATAATTTGACCACAGCTCGCTTGTACATACTGCCAGCACCAGGGATTCCTCCAGGAAAGCCTTAAAAACCGTTTCTTATGCGTTTTTTGCTTCTGACTGTAGACCGGCAGTTTTTGCTGCTTTTCGGTAAAAAATCTGTTGACATATCTTTCTTCTCGCTTCCTAGAAACTCGTTGAATGATTCCAAGGCCAAACAAGATTTTGTTTTAGGTATTTTTGTTTCAATTTTCCCCAGTAAAACTTTCATTACAACCTTGAGTAACTTTCACAAGCTATGCAGCAGTTTTCATTAATGAATGAACGACCGGCGCGCTCTAGGTCTTTGTTTTCCAACGGCAAAAATTTTCAAATTAATGTTGTCGCTTCTGATTGGACGTATCGTTTTTCTCACACGTGAAATGACGATACGCGGATTGTTGTTGGCTAAAAGCAATGAACGAACGAAAATTTAATATATGGAAATTTGGTGAGTAAATCTCGATATGTATGATAAAAGGATTTATCTTTAACATAATGGCCGTTGGTACCATTTGCAAAACTTTGAATTCTGGTTTCCATATCTGAAAAACACGAGGGAATACTTAAACGTTTGAAAAACACAGGCTTAAAGTATTCTCATCAAAGCTTACTGATGATTATAAAGCTGTGCAAGAGAAATGCTTTATGGACTAAAGCAATCTCTTTGTGGAGACTGATATTTAAGTAAAAATACAAAATAATTCATAGGACTGTTCTTCAAATTGTACTAACCTTTAGGTCCGTCAAAACCCATGAGACCATCTGGCCCAGGAATACCAACAATTGAATCTCCAGGGCTACCCTTTATACCCTTTGGGCCTGGTGGACCAGCAGGGCCGCCAGCACCAGGGATTCCTCCAGGAAAGCCTTTGGGTCCTTTAGCACCATCGTCACCTGGAAGACCGGGAGGACCTATGTCTCCACGTGGTCCAAGATCACCCTTGGGTCCTTTTAAGAATAAAAAATCTCAAATAAGCTGTTCTGCAAATGGATAATGAGAAACGTTTGACGTACTGATTCCGTTTATGTAAAATGCCTAACAATAAATATACACTAAAAGAGTAAGTTAACAGAGCATAAAATTCAAAATAAAAGTAAAATGTTGTAGTAACCTGGTACCTTCGTACCAAATTTTGATGTGTACATCTATTGCTTTGATTAAACGGAGTCTGCTTGTTAATAAACCATGGAATCATGGATTTGTTATGTTCTACAGTCCTAATTGCTGCTGAAAATAAAATGAAAAATAAATAAACGTTTTTATATGAATTTGAACAAAAATCGGTGTTATTAAAGTTTCGAAGAATGAAAGAAGTAGTGTCTGGCTGTAGGACTGTGTCTTTGTTATACAGTGAGTTAGTTAGCATACTGTGAGTTCAAACCAAAAAAGAACCTTTTTAACACCAGCAGGATACTCAAGACAAAAAGAGATGGGGAGGTCCAAGGGCTTTTTGGTTTTGAAATTTGCTGTTTCAGTATTTTTTTGGGCTATTTTTTTCTGAAAGTTTTAGGGTAGTTAAATTGTCTGGGTACTTTTTGGGTAGCAACCTTCCTGTAAGTAGGGTTTGTCAGTCTGTGCTAATAAAACGGTTAAAGTCACATTTTAGGGATGTGATATAATGCATTAGGAAATTGCGACAAGAATGACAAATATTAAAATATTTATTCATTTACTTTGCATGGATAAGCATTCATCAGATCTACTTAAAACAATTACTTTTTAGGTTTACATAATCCCATTTATGGACACATCTTTCAGTAACCAGCACGACAAGCGCCGCTTACATCGAAGTATTATTTGTTGCACATATTGTAACTGACATGAAGTTCTTTTATCTGACAGGGCTGGTGCACTTACTGGAAATTGCTGGAAATCAAAGTTCTACGACTTTTAAGTAGATTTTCAAGGTATTTTCCAGAGGTAATGCCAAAAAGTTTTATAATTTTTCTAGATCTATAATTCTTGGTTTTCGCGCTAAAGACAAAAGACGAAGCGGTCAGTGTCCTAATCAAAAGCTAGCAAAATCCTTTTCCGAGCCTAGTGGCCCATTGGAGCCGGTTCCTATCTCCGGTTTCCGTATTGTTAAGCGGATGAGAGTCATTGACTCCCCCTGGACGGGACACTAATCCGTCGCAAGTTAGCCCCCAGCAGAAGCTGGTACTCATTTTACCGACCCCCTAAGGATGGAAAGCTGAGTCAGCTTTGGCGGAAAAGAAGGTCACACAAATGTTCAGAACTCGGCAGCGCCGGAATTTGAACATGGGACCTTGTGGTTGGAAGGCAAAGATCTTACCACTGCGCCAACCACGCCGCGTTTCCGAAACAAAAGAAATCATCACAATTATTTTGTTCAAAGGCACCAACAGGGCCGCTATGACGTCAGGTGAAAACCGGCAATACACAATACACAGCTAAGGTCTTAACAAAATTCTAACACCTTATTCCATTAATAGTTTAATAAAAAAATAATAATAAACATGGCGACAAACTTAAAAAACATCCTAAAACCAAAAAAAAAAAATCAGAGGCGTTTGTTTTGAATCATTTTCCAGGTGTTTTCCAGGAACTACAACGAAATTCCAGGGCGTTCAAGGACTTTTCTGAAGAATAAAAATCCCAGATCTTTCCAGGAAGCGTATAGTAAGAACCCTGATCTGCTTTAGGGCACGCTTGATATCGATTATTATAGCCCACTCATTGACTTTTTTGTTCTCATTGGCTAAAATGCATCACGTGATACAAAATCGTAGGATAAATATCAGGCGATATACCCCTTCCGATTTGATATCCGTCTTCCGATTCCCGGCATTTGTAAACAAAACAAACATATTGAAAATTTTTCATTTTAATGGAAAATCAAGAAAACCGTTTTGCTAAAACTAGCGGCGAAGCTATAAAAAGCCTTGTTTCCAGAGCTGAGCCAGGAAATACAAAAAAAAACCATATGCCGTCAATATCTTTGAAGGTAAGTAAATCAAAACCTACGACTTCGGTTAGCATTTTAAGCTAAAAAATGCGAGATCACTTACTTCAGCATAAACATTTCGTCCTACATTTTGCCGGCTGCCTGAGTTCACACAAATTTCGTTCGTAGCGGATTTGAGAGGAGGGTTATATAATAAATAAACCCCTTCTGGCTTGCTGGTATATGGGAGGATATAATGCATGCCCTTATCTGATAGATTGTCCTCAAAATTTCAGTTGCCATCCGGCGAAGCTTCGCTTCTCGGCCAACTGATCATTTTTCGAACAAACTATCAATGCGGACATTAAATCCTCCAATATAGCAGCCGCCGAAAGGGGTTTCTTTACAAACGGGTTCATTTCTGAAAATCTTCAAGCTAAGAAATATGCAGAAACTGTATAATTATCAAGTTGTTGGTTTTAGCTATCCAAAGGATGCCTAATTTATCATTGTTTGTTGCCCCAGGAAAATTACTGATTGTTGCAAGGGTGGGAGTTTTGTTTGTATTGACACTGGTGTTTGATGCAAGTATTCAGTCACTCATGCCTCTGACAAACTCAATCCTTGTTACTACCCCTTGTCTAAGCTCTGACTTTGAGCTTATTAGCTTTAAGTTAAATCATGTGTCGTGGCGCTTCTATTAATTCTTGTCCCTTGACTTCTGATGGTTTTCTGGACTCAATTACTCAATTTGGAGTCAGAAGTAGTATGTTGTGCTTCCCCTAGCCTACATCCCAACTTTAAACCTTGAAGTTTCGTGTTTGCTGAGATGTGGATGATTTCGATCTGGGTCGGGGAGGTTTTCTCCCTTTATAGATTGGATTTCACAGTGATATCTGTCTTTTTAAAAAAGTTGGCACTTTTAATCAATGGTAACATTCATATATTATTATTACTATTATTGATATTTAATAACAATCACCTCTTGGGCCATCAAAACCATTAATTCCTCTTCTTCCCTTTAATCCAGGTCGAACGTCACCGGTGTCACCTGGCTGGCCTTCATTGCCGCGGGGGCCATCAATGCCTGGAAAACCTTTTAGCCCTTCAGGCCCAGGAGCACCTGCAGTACCACGAATACCTGTTCTTCCTTTCAACCCTGACAAAGATATGAAGCTTAATTAATACTCTAGTGTCACTAAAAGGTACGTTTTTTTAAAAAAACCAAAAATATTTGAAAACTGTGTTAGAAATAATTATTATTGACGCAAGTTTAGAATTGAGTACTTTGCAGAAAGATAAGCACAAAATGGATAAAGATAGTGATAAAAAGAGAATGTGCAAGTACTCATTTTCTATAGTCAATGCTTCAAAATATTTGCTTATTTGGCAGTATCAATAATGTTTTTCATTTTGTCATCATAGTTTACATGCTTGTCGGCATGCTACTCCCATGGGACCTCTCAAAAAGTATTCCTTGATGTGTTTGAAGATTCATTTGCTGCCTTCTAGCGAAACTATGCATTTCTATTCCTGCTTTTCCATCTCACTTATTCATGTTACTAATATGACTGTACGCCTTTGTATCTGTACTATATGAAGGCATATCTTATTATAATGAACTGAACGGTACTCTTCCAAATTGTGTGAATGAAGAAAGAAGAACCTACAGAGAAATATTTTCTATTCTGCCGAGCATAGCGAAAGAAAATAGAATTTACATTTCAAATTTTGATTCATTAAAATGTTCATTATCTCAGGGTTTGAGCGAGAAAAACTGATTTAAAACCTGTAATGTTTCAACAGCATATCTACCCACTTACAACTTGTAACGAAAGACTTATAACTTTTGTAGCCATCTTCTTGCAGCTATGTTAAAATAGATTTAATGTTTACACAAAGATACCTGGACCACCCTGCTGTCCTTTAGTGCCAACACTGCTAAGTCCTGGATCACCAATCTCTCCATCTGATCCTACAATTCCACGATTTCCTTTCACTCCCTTCAGCCCAATATCTCCAGGAGGGCCTTGGGCACCTTGAGCCCCGGAAAATCCTTTCTCACCCTTATATTCCAGGACTTTTAGAAACAAAAGCAATAATAATTGATAAGTTAATAATTAAATATTGTAGCTTGGAATGATCACTGTTAGGAAATACAAGAAAAACTTGAATGCTTCAAGCTTGATTTTCTCAGAAGAATGAATTCCGAGCTACAGTATCTACACTGCCATTTACTTCTTGACAACGTATGGATATATTCAGCAAGCAGTTAGCAGGACATATGCCCGGTGTGTCATCTACAAGAGCCAAGTTAAGTGACTCGTTCCACATCTGAGTTCCTGTAGCTCAGTAGGTAGTGTCTGACCGGTAAACAGAGGTTCATGAGTTCCTGTAGCTCATTGAGTAGAGCGTCGGACCGGTAATCATAGGGTCTTGGTTCCTGTAGCTCAGTGGGTAGAGGGTCTGACTGGTAATCAGAGGTTCATGGGTTCCTATAGCTCAGTGGGTAGAGGGTCTGACTAGTAATCAGAGGATCATGGGTTCCTTTAGTTTAGTGGGTAGAGCGTCTGACCAGTAATCAGAGGATCATGGGTAATAACATTAACAACAGCAATATTAATAATAATAATAACAATAATAATAATAATAATAATAATAATAATAATAACAATAATAACAATAACATTAAGAAAGTTGAAATAATATTTGCCTTTACATCTTTATATAACTATAATATAAGCTAACCTTTTTTAAGCTAAAAGATAAAACTAAATCCTTTTAAACGAGCCCAAGAGGCCCATTGAAGCCGGCATTAATTTTTAGTTTCTGTAGATGTTAAACGCGAAACCGCGCTATAAAAGGGCCTGTGCCAGGCAATCGTCACCTTCAGTTGTCACTCAACCACCGAACGGTAATGAGCTCACGTTTGTTTCACCTCTCACCAAGCGATTTCTTTTTAACTTTTCCATTGTTTGAATTTCGCGCGGGCCGCCACCTTGAAATGTGACGTGTAAGGGTTGTAGTGCCAGTCTCCACTCTTGATAAAAACAAAATCAATGAACGAGTGGGGGTCTGGCACTGCAACCATTACACGTCATATTTCAAGATGGCGTCCTACGGGAAATTCAAACTATGGAAACGATTAAAACAAATTGTTTAGCGTAAACTGTATACAAAGAATTATCAAATTTCGCTGCTGAGGTAGACTTAAGTTAGAAAAGTGTTATTTGAGATTAATATTGTTGGTCAGTGGAGGATCCCTTAAGTTGTCATCCCAATGCAAATTGAATTTCTTTACACCACGTTTTCATTTATATGCTAAGCTAGCCGGCATTGTAACGGCACACTGACGATGGGAATCGTACTCCTCAAACATGCATGTAAAACTGAAATATGTTCTTACTACACTGAAAACAATACTTTTAATACTCAAGGACAATGTTGCCAGTGGCAAGTTTAAAATAAGGTAAAAAAATCGCAGGCAGTTACACTGCCTAAATTAGATTTTAAGTAATGAGTAAAGTAAGCATTTATTACAAATTATATCGCAGCAGTAAGTTTAAAATAGATATATTGCTGAAAAGCTTGACTTACGAATAGAGTCAGGGGGCCCCTCTCCTGGGTCTCCTTTGAAACCTTCTGGTCCTTGTAGCCCTGGATCCCCTTTGTCACCACGTGGGCCATTAGGTGGTAACGGAATGTCTGGTGGGGAACCTTTGTCTCCTTTAACTCCTTTAAAACCAGAAATCCCTGGTCTTCCATCACGTCCATTAAAACCCGAGTCACCCTAATTTTAAGATTGAAAGACTAAATAAGTTAAAGAGGGAAAATTGCAGAGCGCTATGAAAATATGAACTCTTTTCAAATGGTAAAACAATATTCTTACAAACAAAAACACAACATAACATCAATGCTCTAATTAGGAAACAACATTATGTGGAAAACTATTTTTCAAACATATAAAAAGATAATTGAAGCTCTAGAAATCAGAAAAGTGCATAATAACAGTATTTACAGTTGTATTTGCAGGATTTTAAATATTTGAACCATTTTTATTTCATATCTCAGTTTTACAATTTTGGCTTACACTCAACACCTTTCACACTTTGAACTTAGATCCTTTATCAGATTTGCATGCAGTACATCGCTTTGCAATTGGGACCTCTATAGTAATATCTTTTGTGTGCAGCAGTGTGTTTGAAACATTTATTCATCATGTAATTACCTGGTTTAAATATTCTCTGTAGAAGCTGTAACAGGTGAAACGTTTGAGTAGGTTTTACTTTATTTTAGCCTATCAGATTGAAGAACACAGTGGATATTATTTCGTTTTACGTTAGGAGAACACAACATATAATCTTGGGATTCCTGTGGTACTTAGTTGGGATTCCTGTGGAACTCAAGGGTAACCTTCTCTAGTACTTATGTTGTTGTAAGTCTGCATTTTCTACGCCACCTAAAAAGGCTTGCGAAAGCCAATTTCTAGCCAAAATACTCGACAATTACAAGAAAGCCAAATACATGTGAACATAGATTAGGAAGAAAAGAAAACCTCTAATTTGGGTGAAATTCTGTTGTGAAATGATTCGGAAAAGAACGATTAATGTAAAAAAAGTCAACGATCGAAGAACATGCTGTAAAATGCACAAACAGCCATTTTGCATATTTGAGAATAAATACTCATTAAGCGTCAAACGCCCTTAACTAATCTGTGATTACGTCTTAGGAAAATTTTTGAGACTGACGTTTCAGACTATAGTCCTTCGTCGGAGTGAAGTGTCACACACTTCACTCCGATGAAGGACT
>JAOBYJ020341166.1:3239-15347 GCA_025403565.2 Palythoa heliodiscus | reverse complement strand
GCCTCTGTGTTTACTATACACATTGCGAACGTAAACTACAAGATTCAGTAAAGTTTCAACTAATAAAGACATTTTCATTTTTTTTTCATTCTGAGCCTGAGCTTGTTCTTAAATTGTTCTTAATTTTTGGCCAATCTGAGCCTCGTTGTTCTTATAAAGTTGTTCTTATAAAAAAAAACCCGTGTATCTATAGTATAATTTCAGAGAAGCAATACAATGTAAACCATTTTTCTAGTTTTAGCACGCGCGGTTAATCCTGTCACATAATTAGCAGTGTCAGGTGATTTAAAAAGCCCTCATCTGGATTTTCAGCGAATTCTGAAAGAAAAATATTTTATTCTTAACAGTAAAAATCGAAGACAAATTTTATTGCCCTTTTTAGTTTTCGCTGAAATGCCTTCTTTGTTTAAAGCAAAAATATCCTTGTCTGAAACTGATGGTAAACGCGACGCCGTTTTAACTTCCACCGTGAAATCAACTAATAGTCGTATTGGCTACAGGAGCCAATCAGATCTAGCGACAATCGATATCGGCTGCTTTGGTAATTATTAGTTAGAATAGTAATTCCAAAATAATTTTTAGAGTAAAAGCGTGTGAGGCCATTGGTCAGATTCGATCACGTGATATTTTCTCGTAGAGTCAATATGCAATATCAGTGAATACAACAGGGCAAATATCGCAGTAACTCGAAAGAAAGAGTTACTCAATCATTTTATTTTAGCTTGAAAATGATTGATTTTGACTAGAATTCATCCTCTACGTTGGGGACCAACATCAAAGGAAAAGAAGACCGAGCTCGCAAACAATTCAACCTAAAGAATTGGACAAATTTTTGGTCTTACTAGTGCCCGCCGTTGTTCCCTCGGCAAGAGAATTATTGTTGAATCATAAAATAAACATCCCTGTGTTTTTGTACCAATATATACGGGCACTTGGCTGAAACATTGTCCTCCAAGTTCCCCACGTGCCCTCGGCTTTACTTCGGGCAAATGTTCTTTTTTTCTGATAATTTTTTACCCTCGGGTTTGTCTAACTCAATATTAATACAAAATGCGTAGAGGAGATTTATTCACTAATTAGTGGCCCTCACTTGAAACGACCCAAATAAATCTGTCTTGAATTTGAATCAATTTTCCAAAAGGGCAGCAGAAGTTTCACGCTTGTTTTCCACTGTCAATTCAAGCTGTCAAGGATTTTGAAACGAAACAGTGTAAAATGAAAGGCATTCTTGGTATTGCCGTAATACCTATAAAAGCTCCTTAATCTCTTTATGAACAGTTTAGTAGTTATTAACTAGTTCAGGTTGATTAGCCAGGTGCTTAGCCGCCTTGTTAAAGTGGTTAATTTTCGGTGCTTTTAGAGTTTTCATTTGAAATTCGAAAATGATTTTGCATCACTTATTTTTTTAAAGAAAGGAATATCAAACAAAAATTAATTTAAATCATTCATACTTCATATATGAATGTAATTCACGCCGTGGTTTCATGTATTTCCATTTATGACACTCATAGCAAATGCTTTCAAAATCAAGCTGCTATTTGGCTTCAAACCACTACTTATTATAACATGATTTCTACCAGCAAAAGATTGTCACGTAATTTCTAATTTCGGGATTATTCCCACCCTACCCCACCTAACACCACCCTACACCACCCTACACCACCTAATACCACCCTACACCACCCTACCCCACCTAACACCACCTCATTCCACCTCCACTTACCACTCCCTCCCCACCCTACCTCGCCTAACACCACCTCATTCCACCTCCACTTACCATTCCCTCCCCACCCTAATATTTCAGACAATAGTTAATTCCGCATTTAACAGGAAAACTTTAGTTCTTAGGTAATGGCGAAGGTCTCTTTCCAAAAGTGCAGTGGTCACGCTGGAAAGAAAAGAAGGCAGCAAGTCTGACAGCTACTAAATGAATGAATAAAAATTGTTCTCACATAAAATGATAAATAACGACCTTTTCTCCACTTCAGTTCTCTCTATCCGTAGACTATAGTACCGCTGGATGGGTGTTCGCATTGCTTTTTTCAAATAGGAGGTTTTAATTTAAGAGACTATCAATGACATGATAGCCGAGTGGAACGCCCCTCCTCCGAAACCAAATTATTGTGGCCTCGGTTGTTTTATTTCCTCCCCCAATACATGTCTCAGTTCGGGAAATACCACTTCGCGTGACACAAAATCGGTTATTCAGTTTTCGGTCTCTTTTTACAAACCCTCATAACTGCCGATCACGGCAAATTATAAAATACGTTTTAGGTTTGAAATTGGTTGTTTTGAAAAGAAATCGATTTTTAGCTCTCTATACACTGTTTAGAGCTCAAGAGATATTTTTGTGGCGACAACTCTACGCTACTAGCGGCGGTTTCAGTTCTCTCCAGATGATCGTTAAACGCCTCAGTAATTCTCAAAAGACAGACAGGCACTATATCACTATATCACTATATCACTATATTTATGCTAGTCTCATTCTCTTTTTACATCCATCTTCCGTAGAGGGAAAATGGAGACTGCTTGTAGTCTGAAATTTCACCAAAGACATCACTCTCAAGAATAATTGAAAGAATTTCTCACCCTCTGCCTAACGTTTTTTTTAAACATTTGCCTTTGCAAGAACTTTTGTTTTGATTCTACCCATCGGCGTGTCAACGGTGCTCGCAGCAGAACGTATGAGATGACGTCATTCAGTGCGCTCGAGTGTGCGTGCCCAAACACTTTCGCAACGGTCCTCAATTAGTTGGGGATTGAATTACCCGTCGGTTTGAACCAATAGTGGACGGAATTGTGCTAAATTTTGCAAACAACTACTCAGTAAGACATTTCAGGAAAACCACAAAGGTAAAGTAAAAGTAAAACATGATTACTGCAATCTATTTGGTTTAACGAACACCTTTCCCAATTCAGACACGCCAACTACTGATCTGGTCAAGGCACGGGGTGTTTAATAATCTGTAAACGTCGACCAATGTTTACTGAGTTATTTCTATAAGATTAGTCTGTGATCAAGACAACAAAAATTTACATAAATTTCTTGTCTCATATGTTGCAGAGCTTTATGCTCGCTCATATTAGATTTTTAGTAGTTTTTTTTGGCAGCTTAATAGGTGGTTTGGGAGACTTGTGTCCTTTAATAGCTTAGCCACCACGTGTAACTTCGTCTGTGTGTTATACTAAATGTGTAAGTTTGGGCGCTATTTGCAACAGCTCCTAACCAATCACAAGATCAATTCAAGACAGGTACTTTGGCAGTAAAAGGTTTTATGTATACTAAAATCCTGGTCATATTGTATTGTGTTGTGTTGATAACGATTAGATTTAAACACCCGCAGGCTCGTTTACACTGACACATGTGCGACATGTGGTAATGGCAGCAAAAACACAACATGCACACGTCACATGTTCCTGAATATCTACAACAATATATACTTTAAAGCTCGTCATTAGAACACACCACCGAAGAGCCGGCTGTGGCAAGATTCTTAGAATTTGGCTGTCATACCCGCGTTTCGTATTTATGCCGACACTAGCGCCTGTACACACAACTATTATTAAAAGCTCGTAAACAATGCAAAATGTAAATTTCTACTTAATCAGACACGACTCGACATGCTTCCGACCACGAAAACATTGAAAGTCAAACTTATTGTAGTTCTCGTTGATTTAAGGTTTCTAAATTTTTTCGTAAAAAGATTTTCGAAGATTTTGAAAATTGTGAGCTTGGAGAAAAGCATATTTGAAAAACAACAGTTTTAATAATTATATTTGTACATTAAATTGCTGTTCCTTTAAATTATGACTGTCAGCTGATATTCCCAACATACTACTAGGTCAGCCTAAATTTTGGCTAAGTAATTTTAAACTCTTGTTTTACAAACTCGAGTTTTACTTCCAGCCATGACGACCATTTCACTTTTTTTTCAGAAATTTTGGTTGTCTAGCAGTCATGTATCACTACCGAAATTTCTTATGTCTTTCGATGCTTTGGTGGCCTTTTAAAAAAGTAGAAAAAAAGATTTACCCAACATAAAAAGAATTCAGTCTTCGGTGTTAATCAATTATGAACAAAACACGTGAAACGAGTTTATTGAAGTATCACGTTTGTTGGCAAGATATTAGAATAGTTATTACGGCATTGTTCTAAATGGCTTAAGGCCTTTTAGTTTTAATTGTAATAATCACGAGCAGAACACATGAATACATTTTCTGTTTCTTCAAAAGACTTAATTTGATGTCTTTAACTGCTTTGTATTTCTTTATATGGCTTAAATACTTAGGCGCGCAGTGTGTTCACGAAATCCTCCCAGATAATATGGTGTAATATTTTCCCGTCATATTATTATTTTAAAACTTCCCCTCAGCTTTGCTAAGCTGAGCGTAAATCCTATCGAAACTTTTAACGCACGTTTGTATGGTTGCCATCATCTTGTAGTTACATAGTAGGCTCTATTTCAAAAGTGAATATGGTGTTATTGTGATAGCTTTCCCTCACAAGACCGAAGATATATAAAAATAGGCAAAAATTTGACTGTCACTACAATAAAGGTATTGGTCATGCAAATTTCTAATAATTTAGCTTTGCGTGACTTTTTGTTCTCGAAATGCCTTAAACCACATCTACCACAGCTTGCTTGTCTAGTTTTCTTTTCGAAGAAAGGGTAATGTTAAGTTGTTCTGAAAACCATTGTGAATGTACTTACATGCCACAAGAACAACAGCAACACCAACACAGGCAACAAGGCTTTCGTTTGGCTACCAGTGGCCGGCTTGTTTCGTAATATGTCAGTTGATTCTTCTTGAATTTCTCGTCTTTTCGTCCACCGTAAATGTTTTCAAACTCAAAGCGGTTATTCTTCTTCTGTAGGAGGTAATAAAACCGATTGGCTCTGATCAAATACTTCAAGATAAACTTCAAACAATTTGCTTTTGTCTATGGCTGAGCTTAATTTTCCTAATAGTAACAGATGTGCGCATGACCAATAATTACCTCGCTAGAAAGGTAATCAATTCAGAAATAATATCAGGGGTTTGATTTAAAGAGCCTTTTGAATTCTTGCATGATATTTTTAAACATAAAGTCAAATTTAAACACAGATTTGTTTTAATTTCAATGCAATATGACGACTAAAATGAAAAGAAAATGATAAGTCTACACGTCAACTCGTTCTTTAAGTTTTTTCCTTCATATTTCCATTCCAAAATGAAACTTGGCCGCGTCGCTGAAACTCGAAAGCAAACCACTTTATCAGCTAAAGCAATGGCGCTCTCTCCAACTAAAACAAAATATTTTTGTAGCCCAAACAATACCTTCGTAAGGTTGTAACTTTTAACAAGTCTATTGTTTCTTTCAAAATTCGTGATATACACAGCTGTTTCGAGTCAATACTGGCCGCATAAGCCTAATATCTTTGAGAGCCGTCGCTCCGTGACCTTGTGACCTTGATGAAACAAATAAATTATGACCCATACTCTGTATGCAAAAAAAGATAAGCTCGAACAAAACTGGTCTCCATTTTGATATATTTATATGAAAGCGCAAGATGGCTTACATCAGTAAAAGCATTGTAGTTCACCTGCATCAAGTCGTCTACAGGACTACAGGGCTTCGAGTAAAAGCATTTAATATATACATATATTCTGTTTGAACCTTGGTGATTAACCACTTTAGTTTTCGATTGAGACCAGCAGAAGAAGTACCATAATAACAAACTATTAGTATTAAAATGCAGTGTCAAACAGATGATGCAAACTAATTGGTTAAATTTCTAATAGAATTTGAAAAGATGACTTCATTTTAATGCCGGAAAAACCGGATTTTCGTGAAGCAGCCAGGTTTTAAAGAACTCCGTGTCGCTTGGTTCGTGACTTATTTCTTACCAATTATAGTTTACATGATTGATTTAGAAAACCTTTTTCTTTTACACGTGTGTGTTACTTAAAAATAAATAAACACTGATGGCTCTTCGCCAGTTCGGATTTTTAAAATTCAAATAATATTCGACTCCACTAGGTACACCACATGGGTCAAAACCAACTAAAACTAAATTGATGGAAGGCTTGTTTTCTCATGGCTAAGCTAATCATCTGTTGCAAAGCCAAAAGGACTTACATCTTTATTCATGTTTAACTATTTTGTTTTTAAAGAAAAAAGAGTTAATTAAAGGAAAGAAAATGTAAAGGTTTATTCTCCACACCAGTATTTATCTAAACTTAGAATAAAATAAAATATTCAAATATACACTGAACTGTAATTTATTCGGTATTTCGTTCCGTCAAGATATTTGTCAGTTGCAAAAATGACTTTTTAAGAACACTCTGATGAAATCTCATCTTTGAAACTGAGCGTTGATGCAGCTAGTAATTTTAGGCAACTGAAGAGTTTGAAAACTGGCTATAAATTTTATAATGGTATAAAACAATCTGCTATCAGATTAACTTTTGAAAATAGATAATAAAAAACAGTTTCAGTTTTCTGAATATGGCTATTCCTTCAAACCAAAAGGCAAAAAATGTGTTGGAAAAACTAAAAATATAACATAGCTTCTAGATCATCTTTGAAGAGCTTAAAACTACTTTGTACCGTAAAAGAACAATTTATTAGTTTATTAACCGAAATCTTAGGCGTCTTTATAACATAACTTTATCTTTTATTTTTAATAATTTATCTTATTTCTTGCTTGAGCCGCTTTCATGGGATTTCCTGTCATGTTAGGCGACGCGGCACTGCCATTGGGTCGGAATAACGTCAAAGGCATAAAACTTTGACGTATTGCATTTTTGTGCTTCATTTCTTAAGCTGAAATGCTTCTTAATCTGGCTATATCTCTGATAAGAAGATTATTCTAGTGAGACGTTTTCTTACTTCCCAAGGAAATTTTCGTCGGACGAGTTCAAACTTTATTTGAACATGAATCATCACCATCATCATCACCATTGCTCTCATAACCTCAGACACCATCGTCAGTTTTCTAATCCAGTCACTCATACCAAGCGTTTTTCACGTACTTTTCTGCGGCCAACAATGTGTAGGCGATAGATCCAAAAATAGATTCAAAATATTCAAATATGTTATTAATAATTGTTAGATTTTTAATTTTTTAGGAATATTCATATTTTGTAAATTT
Source organism: Palythoa heliodiscus (assembly GCA_025403565.2). Taxonomy (NCBI): domain Eukaryota; kingdom Metazoa; phylum Cnidaria; class Anthozoa; order Zoantharia; family Sphenopidae; genus Palythoa; species Palythoa heliodiscus. The sequence goes on along the minus strand of JAOBYJ020341166.1, from coordinate 8,211 downwards.
AATTATACATATTTTCTTTAATTGTAAATAATCATGCGATTCAGCCTTAGAGGGCTGCCATGTGATTTTAAATAAAAGCCATCTATCTATCTCCATCATCCTCTCACACGACAATCAAGATAATGGAAACTGACACTTTATTCAGTATTGAAACTGAGAGCATTTCTCATCCAAGACTCTTGCTTCCACGTGTTTCTGCTTGATCGCAAACGAAAGATGCTCACGCTGTTTAAGTAAACTTGATTTACAGGTTCAAGCAACATCCGCCTTTTGTCGTTCAGATCAATTTTTTTTGACGTCCACCGACCTATATAGCTGAATCCATTTACCATCCTAGGTAGTCCAATTTTGGAGCCGGTACTTACCTCCTGCTTTTGTTGTGTTAAAAGGATGAGACTGATTTGTTTTCTTTTTTCTTTTACCTTTTTCGGTTTTCTTCTTGAAATGATAAATTTAATTCTATCTCACATTGACGACAATGTTTGCAATTCATTTCTTAAACTGTATGCAAACTAACCATGTATAAGAAAGTGGTGTATAGCCCCTATACAAGTATCTTGCACACGGCCTTCAGAGACAAGTAAGCTTAATTAGCAAGTTAAAAATAAAAATATAAGAAAAGCTGACAAACAAAGAAGGTAAGACTTTTGTAGATTGTAACTATATTTCGACCGACCACAACCGGTCGAAATATAGTTACAGGTTTATTCAAAAATCTTACCTTCGCTGTTTGTCAGCTTTTTTTATATTTGTTTTTATTGATTTCGTTAGGGAAATTACGTGTAGCTCAGAAAGTCCCACTTTGGTTTTGGCTGCAGTTTCTGTTAGCCAGACGGGAAGCCGAACATCCACTTTAACCTCAAACAAGCGAGACAATCTTTACTCCACAAGAGTAAAGTTGAAAAGTTGAAGATATGGAAGTCACGTTCTTCTTTACCATTTACAAAAAAATTGTGTTGAAAACAAAACTGTAACTGTTGAGATACAAATAAAGATTGCTGCTGTTGTCATTGTCATTGTCCTTGTCATTGTCATTGTCATTGTCATTGTCATTGTTATCACTGACTCCCCCACAATTGGTCACAATTCCGTCGCAGGCTAGCCCAGGCTAGTAGAATCCGAGTAGAATTCGAATGGCAGCCACATGCGGAGGGTTTAAACATGAGAACCACTTGTACACAACAACTGCTCGAGCGACGTAACAAAGTAAAGAAAAAAGTAGTGTACTTAAAACAAAATCTTTCACTTGCACTAGTTGGTTCTCAACTTAAATATTTACTCAATGTAATGTAACATCATTTTAAAATACTATCATATTGAGGCAATGCACACATCCTTGCACTCTATAAGCTTTATACAAGCCGACTTTATGATTTAGCACAAGGCCAATGGCTTGCTCTCGCGATAGCTCTAAAAATCTAGGCGAGAGATAACAATTTTGATAATAACCTTGATGTCTTAATGAAAAAGAAGCGCAACGCTTAAATTGTTTGATAGGACAGTCTTCCTGTATCTTAATCGATATACAACCTTTCCCATGGCTTCTAGACTTAGTTGAGTCATACTGCCAAACACCTTTCTGTAAACGCTTAGTACATCCATTGTGCTATACCGTCTAACGCTAAGGGATATCCCCTTGAACTTCCTCTTAAACTTCTGGCTCAAATGGCACTTGAAAGTTTTTATTGGTCTTACTTTTCTATGCATGGACAACTCAACTCTAAGATGCTAGTCAAGTTGGACTTGCGGTCTAGTTTTGTGGCGTCAGTTCACTAGATTCTTACTTCCACGTGGTCAGCATACAGCGCTGTCATTCCTACGAGTTCCTGGAGATCATTTCACTAAGACAGTTCCGATTAAACACGAGAATGCCGAGGTGCTTGCAACTTTGAAGCCACGCAGAGTTTTGAAAAAAAGTATCTTCAAACCTGAGTTATGCTCGGCTGAGCCTAAATAATTCTTCTGCTACCTGTACACATCAGCCTTACTAATCGCTCTCTTTCAGTGCAGGACTGAATTGCGAGGATGTGGCTTAACGAAGTCGAACCGCAAACATTTCAAAGGCGCACTCATCACACAAAAACAAGGGTTACAGGTACATACATAATGGCAGCCACTTTACGACCCGTGTAGGACCTCTGAGCACAGCACCTAAGCCAGTTGGAATAAGCTAAGAGTCGATTTTTGCTAGGGGAAGAAAACCGGAGTACCATCGGAGTCAGATTGAGATCGACAATTCTCAGCTCACGTGCGGAACACGCGAGTTGATTCCGAGTCGTTGAGGTGGGAGGCGCGAGTGATGACCACCACGCCAACCTCATGACTATACGACAGTTTCACGTTGATTTGCCTTTTAGCTTGCACGAGACATTATGTATGTTTCTTGCCGTAACAGAGCCGCGTTGCCGGTCAAAACATAACTAATTTTATTACTTTCACTCGAGGACCTCTCCAACTTTGCCTAAGTTGGGCACCATCTTCACTTTCTCAGCCAACCGTTGAAGAAACCATCGCCTTGGTCATTATATATCCTCCAGGCGCGCAGGAACGAGCTTCCTTTGTCAGCTTTGACACATACATTTTTCAGCTTTTCGTTTTACGTACCCTTATTCTGTGTGTAAAGCAACTTCGTACCCAGGTTCTTTCCTCAAGGCCGGGAGAGAAAGCCCCTGGTTGAAGCTGGCCTCGTGAGTTGAAGGAAAAAATCTATGGAGGGGCTTCTTTCACTTTAGCTTTTGTTGCTGTGTGTGTTTTGGTACAACCGCTCCGTATAAATATATCAGTTCGTCAGTGTCAGAATGAGGCAGGTTTAGTGGATGATTCCTTGAAGACAGGAGAGGGAAGAGAAATAGCCCGCCTGCCCGAACACTGCCCTTCTGTGAGTCGTAAATTTGTCCTCGTCCACCAGTGGACGAGGCATTCTGATTGGTTTATTTGCTGTCAACCGTTCAGTGATTGACTGATTCCGATTCGAACTGTAATATCCGCAGGCAAATTTTGCATTTTACGACAGAATATTCTGTTGCGAGTTGGATTGTTTACGATGCTGCGAAATTCTTCGTGTTCCGAATACTAAACAAAGCCAAAAGATTTAAATTCTTGGAGCTAATTTCTCGTGGCTTTTCAAAAACATAATTTACTTGCCTTTCAAAAACATAATTTACAGTACTTACAATGCAAACTTACTGTTATAACTAAACTACTAAACAAAATCACAATCGCACTAATTTTCATCTGTAAGGTAATAACGAATAATGTTTTGTTTCACGGTGAACGAATGAGGCATGAGAAGAAAGGCGAGGTTTTATTACTGAGAATTGAATTTCGGTTTCATAGCGGCTTTTTAATTAAAACAAAACACGTGCGGATATGACATTTTGTGTTGACCGAAAAGTTCAATATATAACAAATACATAAGTAAAGTTTACATATTATTACTAAAAAAATGAATAATGCTTGCTTGAACCTAAATCAAACTCGAGGCTATTTGTTTTAGAGATAATCAACCGTCTTTCGTAGGCATGCGATGCGTGCAACTGAAACTTGCGGTGTTTAACTACATCTCTTTCTTGCTGCAATGAATCGATCTACAATTGACAGAAATAAGACTGACAATTTTTTATCATTTACAAAATTTGTCATACACTGAATAAAAGAAAAGATTCTTCGAGTTTTCTCAAGCAGGACTTTGACTGAAGTTTTATTAAATGATTCAAAAACATGGGAAAGAAGAATCGAGACAAAATCAAAACATTATAACTCTCGGCTTCGCGTATCGAGTCGGAACCAGGAAGTACAAATCACTATTTTTCCGCGATAAAAAGACGCTCCACCGCCTGTAAGCAGGATAGGTACCCTACCCATAGACATGTTATAAATGCCCCATTGGTATTTTCTGTCTCTGCTGTCCCTCCCACATGTTTGGTTTATTTTACCACTCGGTTTTCGGGTGGAACGTGACCTGCTCCTTCCAGGGGAAAGAGCCTGGGTACCAGGTTGAGCGTAAAGTGGAAGCGAAAGGAAGAGTACGTCCCATCATGCACGGATAGATATTCAGTTTGATCAGTAGCTCATAGTTTGACGTACTTACTTTTCGTGTTTGCCACTCCTCGGATATACGGTCAATGACAATTTCATGTTATTTGAAGCCGGCAAAGCTGCTTTAATGCCGCAGTTTTGAAAACTGAGAATAAAATTTCAACTGTAACTAATAGTATATGGGTGTAACTAATAGTATATGGGTGTAACTAATAGTATATGGGTGTAACTAATAGTATATGGGTGATATTTTCTGCTAAGATTCCTTGTAATTACTGATATCTAAAGGATAACTTACGTCTTCGTCTGGTGCAGTTTCTGAGAAATTGTAATACCACGAAGTGTTTGACTGTCGCAGATCGGAGTCAACCTGAAGAAAGCAATAAAGAAGATGAGATTTGGAATTTATTCATACTTAATATCAGCATTTTATGCTCATTTTTGATATTTTATATGTCTGTATGCTTTATAACCGGGACCGCGGAGCTCACTTTTTGCACCAAAAACATTGAAATACTATAAATGATTAATGAAATGGAATGGACCAGTCCCTGCTTATTAAAGGTCTAGACGAAGGAACCAACACAGCCTAGCTTGACTACATTAAAGCATATGACGACGACATCAATTTAGATTTGTTAATGAGCCAACTAGAGGTCCTACGTCAGATATTAAAGGTGAAGGTCCCATGAAATGCTTTGATGACATTCTATGTCTTCTATGTGCTATTAAGAAGTTGCTAAAGGCTGGAAGTGGAAGACGCTTAATTGGCGAGGCCATAACACTATGTAAGCTTATTCGGGTGGTCAATCCAGTAACGAGGCCATAACACTATGTAAGCTTATTGGGGTGGTCAATCCAGTAACGAGGCCATAACACTATGTAAGCTTATTCGGGTGGTCAATCCAGTAAGGAGGCCATAACACCATGTAAG
>JAOBYJ020340228.1:0-15349 GCA_025403565.2 Palythoa heliodiscus | reverse complement strand
ATACAGCCTGCAGGGTCAAACTGACCCCCAGTTCAATTCATAATATAAAGAACCTAACTTATGCATTGTGATTTCATAGATAAGTACACCCCAGTGTGAAATTTTACCAGAAATTTTTGAGGGAATATGTTGCAGATCAGCTGTATATTATACTTTTTAATAATCAAGGAAACTAAGGAGATGCTGAAATTATCCAAATTTCTACTTACCCCCCTCGCCCTCATTCTTAAAAAGAATGGTGTGTTTACTGACCAATACAGGTGCTGTTGTTAAACAAATCAGAAAACCTGTAGGTGAGGCCTTCTCGACAGATGATATTGAAAGGGTAAGATAGTATCTTTGAAAATTTGAATTTACTTTAATTTGTTTTCCCAGATGGCTGTTATTTTATTCAAATACTAGGAATACTTACATTTTTTATATAAGAAAGAACTTCATAAGAACACTCAGGCCGAGATTTGTCCAAAAATTAAGAATAAGTTAAGAAAAATCACCAGGCTGAAATTTTGATCGGACAAATTTTAGAATTTTATTTAATCTCACAGATTGAGATGTAAGTTCATGATAACATTTTTAACCACTCTTTTCAGTTTTTAAACGCAGCTGAAAACGGTAACAAAAACTTGAATGCTCCTACACATTGCATACATGTATGATTACCGACCCCATAACGATGGAAAGTTGAATCGATTAACTTTGGCAGAAAAGAAGGTGACACAAATGTTCAACACTCGGCAGAGCCGGGATTTGAACCTGGGACCTTGTGGTTGAAAGGCAGAGATCTTACCACTGCGCCAACCGTGCCACCTAATGATACTGTACGATGTAATATGTTATTTCTGGAATCTGTTCAGTTTTGTGGCAATTATTTCCATTGTTTGGAAAAATAAGAACAATTTAAGGCTGAAATCGCTACAAGGTTAAGAACAGCCCAGGCTCAGCTGAAAGTTACTAGTTCTTATCAAAAAAAAGTGTGAATTGATAATCCTAATGATACAAACTTAATTTTGTTTGTGTTATAATTATACACTGTCTGTGTAAACCAACCAGTAAAATGACTCGGAATCCAGAAAAGTGAATCCTTTTCACCTTGCATCAGCTCTGTAATGCCTGCAGTCACTGCCAAATCAACTGAGTAGACTCCTCATGAACACATGGACAGGCACACTATGTGATTGTTTTGCCATTAATATGTTTTTATTATCACGTTATAGCTAATTATAATTACATTACATCGATCTTAATTTATTACACTACATCTTGTCTGGATCATTTGAGATTTTTTCTGCATAGACAACATTCTCATTAACAGCTTAATATTATAATGTTTCCCCCTTGTCATTATATAAATGTCTTCACACAACTTAGTAAATAATTATCATTCTAATTTATAGTAATAATAATAATCATAACAACAATAACAAAGTTGTATTATGATATTAAAATAGCACCATATTTCCACAAGGTTTAAAAACATGATCATGAATTCAATATAAGTGAATAAAATTATTAGTAAAACAATTATATTAGACTAGAATAAACTGGATCATGAATTTTCTAGTTTCTTTTTTATTACAACATAATGAAAGATAATGAACATGATAAATGTATGTAATTTCCAGCTGGTGTGATCTTATAAATTAAATCTTGCAGACTGACGACAACTTTAAAAACATAACAGCTTTGAGACAGCGATACACAAATTATATGATTGACATGATTTAAAGTATATCTTGTAGGGATTGCAACAACACAGGCCAAGTGCATTATTTGTGGCCCATAGTGAATCAAGTGGAGGGTTTTGCCAGCCCCTGGAGGGGTGGGGAGATTTATGTCACAGGTAGCTAGGTATATCTCAGTGTTATTAGTTAATTGCTATAAATTTGGCAAGGATTATAATTCTGCTATTTGCAACTACAAGAATATATTTTGTACCATACATAAAGGTAATGTTGCATAATTGTTTACATCTGCTTGTCTTATATAATACAAGGAAAAACTCAAAAATTTATTTTAATAATTTTAGTATACAAATATACCTCAAAAAAGGTTGACATCGTATCTGCAACATTTGTGACTGAAAAAAAAGTGTCCTCACTCATTATAAGCCATTGAAAGAATTCAATAACCAAATCGTACAATGTGCCAGCAAAGTTTTTACCGTGTATATGTATATATTCTGGTCACACAGTGGTATCATTAATTAATTTACAGATGAACATAATATAAACGGCAACACTTTTTTGAAATCCCATGAAATAATTTTTCCTTTTGGGCATGGTATTGGCTACACAGATGTTAACTTTTTTGAAATAGTTGATTATAATTATATAACTTAAGGAGTTCCACAAAGATTTGAAGTTGGAGTTGTAAAATGAAAAGAGGGGTAGGTGTCAGTTGTCTTGTGATGGTGTGCATGTTTACTCTTTGAAGTATCATATTTTCCAGATTATAACCAGCTGCAGCGGGCTATCTGTTAATTCTACATTGTTTCAGAGATGGTGCAAGTAATCTACCAGTGCAGGTTATCTGTGAGATTCTGAAGTTGATCTGTGTCTGTGAACAAATTGTAGTTTTGTCAATCAATATATTTTGTATGGTATCTAAACTTTGTTTGATCCAGCTGTCAGCTTTCCAGTTTTTTTTGTTTCTACCAGCTACAGTACCATTAAAATCGGCCTTACTCTCTAAATAAAAAACAAATAATTCTGCCAACGTCCATTGACTTGTTCGATTTTGTTGTTGTGCACTTAAACACACATATGTAGCCAAGCATGGCCAAGCGCTTGTTCAAGGTCATGTGCCATCTTACCACCTTTTGTGACCACCTGCTGTGATCAATTGAGGGAAAGTGACAGTGTTATCTTTTGTTGTTTGTGACGGCAGATTTTTATGTTAGATTATTAGCCGGATGTCACACCAAGGAAAACCAAAACAGAAACGAAAATGACTTTGCTTATTACAAACTAAACATTTTGAAACATGCATAGGAGATTGCGAATAGACCCACAACCAGAGAATTTCAAATCAATGAATCCATGATTCATTATTGGCACAAAAACAAGCACGTTATGAACTCCATGAATGAGGTTCAGTATTGCTGTACATTATGTGATATTTTCACAACTAAATCTTATTTTACATTCTTGTAAATAAGTTGTTTTATGATGCTTTAACAGTTAAATATGCTTATACATATGGAAGATATGAAAGAATTAAGGATGCGCGTTATACACCGGTGCGGGTAATCTGTTCACTTTTGTTTCTCTTAGTGATAAAATTATGGGAGTGCAAGTTATCTGTGGTGCGGGTTATAGTCTGGAAAATATGGTAATTATAATTTAAGAATTAATTGCAATGAAAAAAGACATCAGAAATGAAACTAGTAAACATTGCTTGCGATGTGTGACACCTTGTGTGAAACCCCTGATATTGATCAGTTTGAGGACTGTTTCCAGGGCAACAATGAGTAGAGATTGTGAAAGGTCAAAAGGACCAATAACTTTAAAAAATTATTTAGTTTTTCGCAACACTTAATTCTAGTACCTTCATGAGGTGGGAAAGAGTTCTTGTTTCTGCATTTGACAGTTTGTTGGATTTGAATAAAATCAGGTATGGCTGTTTGCTGATTGTGGACACAGTTGCGTCACTTGGTGGAGTGCCTTTCCATTGTGATGAGCTCGGGGTTGATGTTGTGTATTCAGGATCACAGAAAGTTCTTAGCTCACCACCAGGGACAGCCCCAATATCATTCAGTCCAAGGGCAAGGTTATTTAATTTTTGTGATTTGTTTAATTGTATATAATTATTTAGTGAGCATTAATGTCAGATTTAGAGCTGTTTTATTGGTAGCACGGTGGAGTTGTCAGTTTAGAGTAAGATTTGTGATATAGTTTCATCCAAGGCCACTGAATTCAGTCAACAGTCAGTTACTTAAATTGAATTCAATTGCAACTCACCTTGTTTTATTTTGTAATGTTCTTGACACCTGTCAATCATTCTGTATAATTCTATATATGCTGATTGATGCTCAGTCAAGTGAGCAAGAGTTAAGTTAGAAAGTGGTTATTAAAAAAAGCAGATTGAAATTCATGGCAAATTGTTTGAGTTTACGAGTGTTTGTGTTTGGAATATTAAACACCATAGTTTTGATGTTTAACAAAAAGCAGGGTTCAACAGATCTAGAGTTTGGAAAACTGTAAAAAGTCTGGAAACCCAAAATCTTTCTGGAAAGTATAAAAAATAGAGAAAATGTTTGGAAAGAGTCTGGATTTTCTTGGCTTAACTTCCAGCGAAAAAAGAAAACATTTATTGATTCCGGCTAAAATAATTCTCTGAAACAATAACTGGACAGGTCTAATTTTAAGTCTGGAAAATTGGGACAAAGGTCTAAAAAAGCCTAGAAAAACTATGGAATTTTGCTTGCAAAGATCTGTACGAACCCTGAAAAAGGCAAGAATTTATTCTTGATGTGAGTGTACATCATTGGCAGTATCATGTGCTTAGACCTAGGCCCATGGACCCAATGCATCATGGAACCTTAGAACTGGGCCTAATGCATCATGGAACCTTAGAACTGAGCCTAATGCATCATGGAACCTTAGAACTGGGCCCATAAACCCAGTGCATCATGGAACCATTATGGAACCTTAGAACTGGGCCCATGGATCCAGTGCATTATGGAACCTTAGAACTGGGCCCATGGACCCAATGCATCATGGAATCTTAGAACTGGGCCCATGTATTCAGTGCATTATGGAACCTTAGAACTGGGCCCATAAACCCAGTGCATCATGAAACCTTAGAACTGGGCCCATGGACCCAATGCATCATGGAACCTTAGAACTGGGCCCATGGACCCAATGCATCATGGAACCTCAGAACTGGATCCATGGACCCAATGCATCATGGTACCTTAGAACTGGGCCCATGGATCCAGTGCATTATGGAACCTTAGAACTGGGCCCATGGACCCAATGCATCATGGAACATTAGGACTGGGCCCATGGATCCAATGTATCATGAAACCTTTTGTTTCTGTCCAAATTTAAAAATTGATTTCAATGAAATTTATTACTGTTTGTTTTTTGTTCTTGTCACCTGCAGATCTAAAGTACTAAACCGCAAAACCAAAGTGCCTTCATTCTATTTTGACATGGCTGAACTTGCTAACTATTGGGGATGTGATAAAGGTCCAAGGAGGTGAAAGCTTTGTCCTTATCGTCTAAATTAAGGTTTTTGATAAGTTGTATTATTGGAGATCCATGCACTCTGTCTCATGTCGTCTACTGTATGATATTATTATTAGTAGTAATTAATATTGTTATTATTATAATCATGCATAGTTTTGCACATCTTATCAAAAATAACCAAACCCAGCACAATGAAAGTGTAAACAGGTGAAAACCATAGAAACCAGCTTAAGTGAAGAAATGAAAACAAAGGCCTGTTAATCACAAAAACAGGTTGTAAAAAGCAGCAAATTGTATCAATTTGAGAAAAACATGGCTCATATATTTTACTAATTTTAAACTCTCTGGTTTTTTACCAATCAAGATTAAAATGTAGGGAATTTGTTTTCATGCAACCTAAATTATTTTAAACTTCTCCCAGAGAGCATGCACCGTGACTCCCATGCAGGAGTGCTCATGATGGGTGGGTTGGGTGTGCTAGCTTGCACCCCTCTCTCTTCCCTCCCCCTTTCCCCTCCCTCCAACACAAAAAATCCTGCATACGGGCCTGTTCATGGTGAAGGAACTGTACAGCTAGGTCCAGGTTATATATTTGTCATGACTCAGGAACTTGAGAGAAGAGATTGCCCTTAACAAGCCCTGCCAACCTGCGATGGATTAGTGTCCCATCCAGGGAGAGTCAATGACTCTCATCCGCTTAACACTACAGAAACCGGAGATAAGCACTGGCTCCAATGGGCCACTTGGCTCGGAAAAGGATTTAGCTTTTAGCCCTGCCAACTTTCCAGCCTAGTTATAATTATAGGTTGTGTTGTATATAATAAAACTTAAAAACTTGAAAACTTAACAAGCCACCATGTCAGATCAAAGAATTAACAGTAGCTAGCTGTTGAGAGAATGCTAACGTTCTTGTCCAACTTTAGGTACCACCATACGGCACCAATCAACAGTGTGTACGCCCTTAGGGAAGGACTGGCCTTACTTGCAGAAGAGGTAAAGCTGCGACAATATAAGCAACAAAAAAGTCTAATTTGTCTCACAACACTGCTGCACCAAACAAGTCGAAAGCAATGTTGCATATTGTATCTCCCGACACAAAACTTGTCTTACAACAAAAAAAGTGCATAGTAAAACGTACAGCATTTGGAGCTGAATTTGTTACAAAAAGTATAATGGGCTTCCAGTACTTTTTGCAACACATTTCAGCAACTTGCATCACTCTATTCTGTTAAGAGACAACTTTTGTGTGGGAGGTACAACGTCGCTTTTCAACTTATTCTGCAGCAATGTTACGAGACAAGTTGGAGGTTTTTATTGCTCGTTTTACCATAGCTTAAGCATTGACAAGTGCTTTTCATACATCGCGCATCTTCCTAACTTTCATCAGTTTTTTTCTACAAGTTGAGGCGACCCCATCATGCACATTCTGATTTGTTTACTGCAGGGAATAGAAAATTCATGGAAGCGCCATGGCGATTGTGCTCAGCTTCTCTGGGACGGACTGGAGAGCATGGGTCTTCAGCTATTTGTGAAAGACAAAGTGAGTTTAGAGAATATTGCACCTGTCAGTTTTCAGCCCCAGGGGGTGGGGCTGGGGTAGTTGTTGAAATATAGAGTATTAAGTTGTCCTGTTGACTTTAGAAAATTAGCTTGAAGAGTTTATTGCCCTAACATCATTCGACTTCTTAATTTGTTAGATGCTCTTTGTTAAGCTGCGAGAAGCAGCCTTGAATATTCAAAGTGGTGCTGTCAGAGCCAAGTTATTTACGTACCGTAAATCCTCAATTAAGCGCCGCTTCTCATCCTAAAATGATTTAATAAGCGCCGCACTCGAATAAGCGCCGTGGTTGGCGCAGTGTTAAGATCGCTGCCTTCCAACCACAAGGTTCCGGGTTCAAATCCCGGCGCTGCCGAGTGATGAGCATTTGTGTGACCTTCTTTTCCGCCAAAGTTGACTCAACTTTCCATCCTTACGTGGTCGATAAAATGAGTACCAGCTTCTGTTGGGGGTAACCTGCGATGGATTAGTGTCCCGTCCAGGGGGAGTCAATGACTCTCATTCGCTTAACACTACAGAAACCGGAGATAAGCGCCGGCTGCAATGGGCCACTTTGGCTTGTAAAAGGATTTAGCTTAGCTTTAGTACTTGAATAAGCGCCATGGTGCAAATTTGGATAGAAATTGGTATCGCCTTCCCCCAATCCCACTTAAAGAAATGCCCGAGAAGATCAAACTTCTGAGAAATGAGAATAATTATACCAGCTCAAGAGCTCTAAGATTTTGACTTTGAAAAACCATTTACAACCAGGATTACACAGCACTTCTGAGATGGCATATTGTCCTTCTTCTTGAGATGTGTTCATCACTTGTGCAATCCTCCTTTTTTAATTCTACGTGATAATTAAATTGTTACAAAGTGCATATCTGGTACGTGTCTCACTTCATTCTCTCTATACAGCATTTCTCTCAGAATGATTTAAAATAAGCCCCGCACTCGAATTAAGAACTCTGTCTTCCAACCACAAGGTCCCGGGTTCAAATCCCGGCGCTGCCGAGTGTTGAACATTTGTGTGACGTTCTTTCCGCCAAAGTTGACTCAACTTTCCTCCTTACGGTTCTGTAAAATGAGTACCAGCTTCTGCTGGGGGCTAACCTGTGATGGTTAGTGTCCCGTCCAGGGGAGTCAATGACTCTCACCTGCTTAACACCACAGAAACCGGAGATAAGCGCCGACTCCAATAGCTCATTTACAGTAGATTTTAGGGATTTAGCTTATCTTACATCATCATCGTCATCATCACCATCATCGTTATCATCATCATCGTCGTCGTCGTCGTCGTCATCATCGTCATCGTCGTCATCATCGTCATCATCACCATCGTCATCATCATCGTCATCATCATCGTCATCATCACCATCGTCATCATCATCATCATCGTCATCATCATCATCATCATCGTCATCATCATCATCTTTATTGAACTGATAAAACTCTCGCAAGTATCGCATCAACTGTACTAAAATTGAATGATATCTTATATTTACAACTGATGAGGCAATAATTTAAAATTAGAGGAATTCATAAAAAGCCATCGGATGTGATAATGATGATGATGATGCAGACCTTGCCGTTTGAGGCAATCGATCACTCTCGCTCGCCATCGCTCTCGCAAAATTGATCTTAGAAGAGCGATAAACCACTCGCCCACCCGCCAAAAATCGCTCGCCTCATCGGAGAATACAGAAGAAGCTACTTTTTGTGCTTTGTGCCTTACTGTACGAAACAATTATATCGATGGGTTCGAGCGTTCACCTTTCCACTTTCTTGAAGGGGAATATTGGGGATGTGACTGGTTTTGAAAAAGAGAATCGAAATGGCCGCGATATAACAGAGAAACCGTTTAGGATGTGCAGTAGTGATATTTCAGCTGTTTTTTAACAGCTCACTCAGTGGAAAAATCGCACACCTCAAATAGTTTAGGCGAGCTTTTTTTCACTCGCCAAGGATTTTCAAATGGCAAGCTCTGTGATGTGTGTCACACCGAAACATAGTTCGTCAGATTTAACAGCGTAGATAAAAATAACTCATGCGAAACTTGTATTATGAGATTGAAATTCGGTCAAGCGTCGCTTTGCTGAATCCATATATTTCAGATATTGGCTTCGAACTTGTATAAACCAACAAAAATTTCTTTATAACTTTGAAAAAGTGCCTCAGGGGGAAGCAATTTTATGATAATCAGGGACGCTCGTGTTCAGTGTTTGTCCGCATTTCAATCCCAACATTCACCACGCGCATAAATTGTGACGTTATTAGAAAAGAGTGCTGCTGTATTCACTAGGGCCAGATTCCCGATAAGTTTAAGTCGCCAACAAACGGGTAAAAATAAAGCAACCAATACCAAAGCTAAAACTGAGGTGGAGAGAATACTACCTACACTCTTTTTAAAATAGGAACAGTTTTTTTATTTAATTTATGTTTAATTTGTATCTAAATTTTGTTCTTTTGCATTGCTGTTGTAGCGGTTACGTCTTCCGACCGTGACCACAATTTGTGTACCTGAGGGAGTTCAGTGGAAGAGCGTAGTAGTGTATTTGATGAAAAAGTAAGCGTTGACTGTTCTACGAGTTAGTGCGAAAGAAAGATATTGATGTTGTTTGTACTAGTTAACTATTTCATAAGACTTAAATAAAAATTAAATACATAGAATACGTAAAGAAATCGAAGACTTCCCTCGAGGATAGAAAATTTCTCTCTCTGTTAGCTATTAACGGGGTTTTCAAAAAGATTTAGTGTAGCATATACAGGTGCCTCTGTCTGGCGCTATACGGACCATGCATGACCTCGGAGCACAGTGTCAAGGAATCTGTCGCATTCGCCGGATTCTTCGTCGTCGACAGAATATTGGCCCGTGTGTTAGACTTAAACAGAATCAAACAATGAATCAAATCAGACAACTAAGACCTAAGATCAGCTATTGTGTGTTGGGCTCAGACAAAAACAGGGGAACTTACGACAATAATTCTGTCCGTTTGTGATGGACTTTGAGAGAAAAAATTGGCTAACCAGCGTGTTTTCGTTTTCAGATACAAACTTGAAATATCTGGGGGTCTTGGGCCAACTGCTGGGAAGGTTAGTACAGTTAACATTAATCGCCCCATTCCTTCCTACGCCGTCATTTATAGTCACAGCTTTTGCCCTACGTCGATGAATTTAATTATAGAGAATTGTGAATGTGAGTGTGACTGTGATGATTATGATTAGGGTTATGATTATGGTGATTATAATTGTGATTATGATTGTGATGGTTATTATGATTATGATGGTGATTTATTATGATTATGATGATTGTGATTATGAGTGTGATGGTGATTATGATTATGATTATGATGGTGATTTATTATGATTATGATTATGATGAGTGTGAGTGTGATTATGATTATGATTATGGTTTGCAACAGGTATGGCGCATTGGTCTCATGGGCTGTAACTGCACAAAAGACAACGTGAATCTGGTTCTGAGGCTCTTCAAAGAAGCGCTGGACGCAAGCCGTGGGAAACAAATCTCGAGACTGTAGTAGAACTAAAGAAAACATTAAACAACCCTGAATACGATTAATATTATTATTCAATTTAGTTTTGCGGTCTGTTTAAATGGTGAAGGGAGATAACATTTTTAGGAAGCATAACTTGAATTTACGTAATTTATAAGTGGAATCATTGAAAACCGGCTTTCAATCTCAGTTAGGTGAAAATAAGGAAACACCATTAGGTCTCAGCTTCATCGCGCCACTCGGTAATTTAAGTTTTAATTATAGGCTGTGGTGAAGTTTTTGTTTACAAGTACAGTTGAACGCCGTTATTTCGAACTGGGTTATTTGGAAGCCCCCGTCATGTCGAACTAATATTCGTTTCCCTTGGTTTTGCATACCACCATTGTATATTTAACGTTTCCCCCGTTATATCGAATCCCTGCTATCTCGAACGTTTTCTCTTTCCCTTGGGATTTCGAAATTACTGGTTCTCACGGGTCAGGTAGCGGTCAACCCAAGCTGAACTTCAGTGCTTCACCTTGCAATCTGTAGTATGTGAAATTTCTCTGTCGTTAAAACGAATTTTTGGATCTGTTCTGAACATATTTCTTTCGAGATTTTTATGTCTATCGATGTAATTGGTTCGACTGCTGACGAAAACTTGCACCACGTCCGAATAGGATATTGCAAGACAATATTAAATGTAATGTAAATGAGATGTTTTGTGTCAGAAGAAAAATTTTAAAAACCACAGCTGTAGCTAAACAATTTCAACTTGAAAATGTATTTAATTCCACGCCGCCTAAACAACAAAAGAAAAAGATATCGGAAATATATTTTATCACAACAGTGTTGAAAGACAGATGAGTATGTTGCAATACGAACGCTATACTTTTTGCTTATTCATTGCACTGAAAAACGTTTTACCGGGACGTTACTTTGAAAATTTAATTAATGTAATTATATAACGCAAGTTTATTGGATTAGCTCTGGTAGTCCCTAGTCTAGAAGACCAGAGTGTATTTTGTCTCGGTAGAGTAGCCGGTTTCCCAAACTACAATCCCGAACAATGAGGACGAAAACTATTAAACTGCGTTAAGATTCACATGTTAAGGACAAAAGACATACGTTATATGAAGCTGTAAAACAATAAACGATGATTAACTCTAGAAATCTAAACCAACGCGCGGTTGAAAGGGACGATTCAATCCAAATGTTTATAGCTTAGAATTTTATGACGCAGAAAGACCTTTCTCGCTCAATTATCTTGAATTGTTTGAATTTTACAAAATAGCGGTAATAAGTTTCACCCACCGTCACCTAATAGAAAATGTTTTCCGGTGATACATATAAATTGCTATCAATTCTTCCCTAAAGAAGCTTTGAGCAGACTGTCAAACGCTATATTTACTTACGAATCTTTTAAGTGAGGGCGTGACAAACTAACGACGAAGAAGTCCTTAGTTGAAAACTTAGATTTTTTGATTTTTTTCTCGCTGATATATTAAAGAACTGCTGGTGAAAGCAGTTTGACACATAATGCAATTCTTTATATCAAGAGACCCAACAAGCTAAGACTAAACTTCGTACACATAACTAGAAGTAGTTCTCGAAGGACATGTCGACAACCAACTCTTCCTGCATCAAGATTAGTCCTACGGCTACTGTCATCCAGACAACGCTGTCTATTACGTTGGCTCTTGTAAGTTTGCTTGGAAATGGAGTGATTTGCATTCTCGTAGTACATTTTAAATCTTTAAGAACATACTCAAATATTTTACTTACAAATCGGGCGGCATTTGACCTACTACACACCATTATTAATGTTCCTTTATTTATTTCGTATGAAATTTATGAAGCCGAAGTATTTTATAACCGAACGGCAGCTTGGTGGTCAACTTTTTGCGTTTTGATTTTCGGCTACCAGAACCAGCTAGGAACGGTTTTATTGGCAATGGACAGATACTTTTCCTTTGTTCATGGTTTCAGGTACAATTTATGGAGAACACGTCAAAAATGTTTTTGTGCACTCCTCGTAACCTTTCTGTTGGCGTTGATATCTGCTACAAGCGAACTCTTGCCAGTGCATAGTGTTGAACTGGGTTCAAAATCGGTTCTGTACTACAGAGTAACGTATTTCAAGAGGTTGAGTTTTGTTTACTATGCCATACCATTAACTCTAACTTTTATCCTTCCATTTGGAGTCCTTTCAATGTTAACAGTACGTCATTTACATGTATGGAAAAAGAGAAAAATATCTACAGTAACAGATAATAGCGTTTCTAATCCGCGGCATAATTCCCGGGGAGAAATCTCTGCTAATATCAAGTCCGGTTGGACAATAATTATTGTTTTCCAGGTATATGCTGTTTTCTTTATATCTTCGTGCTTATTTGGATTCTTTGCTGCTGGTAATAAAAGTGATGCTTGTGATGCAGATTCTCGCTGGTTTGGTTTTCTCAGCTTCTATTTATTGTTTGCTGGAAGCATGTGCAATTCTTTAGTTTTTATTACTCGTTCTACTAAATTTCGCAACGCGTTAAAACAACTATGGAAAAGAGCTAACTGTCGCAACAAACAAGTTCATTCCGCAGGCAAAAGCGATACGCTTGCTGTTTTTTACATCAATGGGACATTCGGGAAGGAACAGATACGAATAAAAAAAGAAAAAAACAGATCCTTCTAACGTCTCCCTCAACGTTAGTGCTCAAAAAAGTTTTCTATAGCGAGAAAGGAAAAAAACTTTAATGACAAAAAAAACTCTAATGACGGGGGAAAAACCCTCTAATGACGGACAAGGAAAAAGACTAATTGACAAAGAAAACGTCGACTGGATAACGGAAAATTTTACAGGACGAAGACAAACCCTATTGGACGAGAAAAAACTCTACTGGACGAAGAAAAACTTTACTGGACGAGGAAAACTCTTCTGGACGAGAAAACTTTTACTGCATGGACGAGGAAAAACTGTATTGGAAAAGGAAAATCTACTGGACGACGAAAAATTCTACTGCACAAAAAAACTTACTGGACGAGGAAAAACTATTGGACGAGGAATATCTCTGCTGGACGAGGAAAAACTCTACTAGACCGGAGGAAAAACTCTACTGGACGAGGAAAATCTCTACTGGACGACAAAAATTCTATTGCACAAAGAAAATCTTTACTGGGCGACCTAGGAAAACTCTACTGGAGGAGGAAAAACTACTGGACGAGAAAAACAAATTTACTGGTAGAGGAAAAATCTTCTGAACGTGGAAAAATCTTCTGAACGTGGAAAAACTCTAGACGGGCAGCAACTGTAACTTCAATAAAAGAACTTTAGTCCTGGCGAAAGAAAAATGAAATACCTGCAAGAAAGAATTCCGATTCTGATTGTATATTGAGTGATCATGCATGCTGGCGATTTTGTCTACAAAGTGGCGATTTGGGGACATTTGGAGCGTGTATCGAAGGCCAGGTTAGGTATGAATTATCTTCGTGGCAAAGTAGGTTTATCCCCACTGAGGGATTGCCTAGCTCATATTTGATACATAAAACAAGAGATTAATATATAATCCCAGAGCAGGGGAATGATTACAAATCTAATATTTTGCATTAATTAACTAAAAAGCAAACAATTAGTTGGTGTAATAAAAATATTCCTGATCTCAAGTTTTGCAATCTTTTCAAAACATATTGGTTCAAATGAGCTTGTGAGATACGAAAAAAGTGGAAAAAAATAACAAACAAACCAATTTGTGATTTTGTTAATAATACTGGGACTAATAATTCATAAAAATTTGACTTAAATCAAAAAGTGCTCAAAAAAAGAACACAAAGTTTACCTGCAAACAGAGTGGTCGGAAATCTTTACTCGTGATTATAATCTTTCACCACTCACAAATCATTGAAAATGACACTTCTGCTTTGGTCCTGCGCAATTTATTTTACAAAACCTGACAAAGCAAACGTGAAACCGCTCATTTCGCAGGGCAACTTTGCTTAATCCTTCATGCAACACAAATCTGGCACATTGCATCCTGTGAAATTTGAAAAAATTTTGCACGGGAGAGTCCTCCTCCAAAATAATTTTAAAATTCTTATAAGTCTCAGACCAGGCTTGCATAGTGCAAAACAAACCATTCGTACAGATTTACCATTTGATAGAAATTACAGAAATGCAGAACGCAGCCGGCGAGACAAGGCACATCTGTTAATTTGGCCCCTTGTCCATGAATGACAAATTGTCAGTCGATCAAACTGATCGTGCCAAATTTTTTGTCAAATTTACAGTGCCAATAAACAGTTCTTCTAAATTGGCATGGTTTAAGCCTTCTTAGCCCTTCATGAGGAGCTCAGGCACCAGCAAGTGGCCAAAATTACACAAAAAATAGCATGTTTTTTTTGTTTTGATGCATAAAACCGCCCTTCAGTAAATTAGTTGAAGTATGGCAAGCACTGTCATGTGAGCATGTTTTATGTGACAGACATACCTATACGCCATTCCCAGACTCCCAGTTTTTATTTTGAGAGAAATGATAGTTTTAAGTTACCCCACCACTCTCCCTCAAAACCTCTATTTTTGTGAATTTTCAAAGATAGTCTACCCCCTTAAATTCAGTTGGCATTCAAGCACAGGTAGTCCACGAAATTCGGTTGGCGTTCGAGTATCGTAACGGGAGCATGGGCTACCTGTGGTTTAATCAATTACAGAAGAGGTGCCAAAAAAGCTCTAAATATTAATAGGATTTAAATCTGTAAGAGCTATTGTTATTTGAATTTTGCATATTCAGTGTTGTAAATTAATTATTCATTATTTTTCTACATCCAAATTCTGATATCGGGGCTTTATCTAGGGAGCCGCAACTGTGGAGTGTGATCTACAAATACAGATTTCGTCAAAATGTATACAAAACACAGAATTGTACATGTAAAAGCATATATTCAACGGATTTGCTTGCAACTGATTGGTCTTAACTACCCTAAACACAAAGAACATTACCTCGCTACCTTAATGAGCCTTAAATTTTGTATTACCATCAAAACAAAGAGAAAAAATTTAGGGTTAAACATGAACGATTAGTCGCTTTCCTCTTTCGAAGGGGGTAGGCCTGTCCACAAGTTGCCAGTAAGGGACGGAC
>JAOBYJ020338238.1:0-15350 GCA_025403565.2 Palythoa heliodiscus | reverse complement strand
CTATAACTAAAACAAAATAATTTCACTTCCAAATGGAACTTTTTTTCATTTATTAACATTTGCAATATGATACAGAAGTATATTTGCTACTTTGTTTGTCTCAGTCACGGACTTCATTGCTCCGCTCTCACTCAAAGACAAAGTCAAAGAAAAAGTAAACAATAAACATCGTAAAGTGTTCATCGTCTGTTTGATAATAACCGTTTTGCAAACAGGATATTTTAGCTAGCTACAAAAACAGCCGGCAAACATTTTGGACCAAACAAAAGTACTTACAAAATAAAACAAAACTTCTGAGCATTATTTTGAACCCTGAGGGGTGTTCAAAATTTTTCCTATTCTTTGCTATCTCTTAGGGTTAAAATCACCTGACCACGCCCAATTCGCTATCACTTAGGGTTTCATTCACCATTGACCAAACCCAATTTGCTATCCCTTAGGGTTTAAAATAAATTTTATCGACGAGCACCCCCCGTCTACGTTAATGGGGAGTCCCTCCGGGGGCCTAAGACTTCTTGAGAAAATGTTCGGTTAACTAAAAATAATTGAATTATAGGAAAAAATATTGAGACGGGACCCGAGAGAACAGGCAAGTTTTTGACGTGTTTTTTGCGCGTGAAGCGTATTTCCTGATGCGTCAGTAAAAAGACAATGTTGGCAGTTTGTAAAGCCGGATTACCGTTCGAAGAGAAATTTTAAATTTATAATTTATGTTTCTCTACTGATGATGTAAATACTTAAAATACTGTATCTGCAGGAAATATATTTCAGTCATCAGTACCTTGTTTATAGTTATCTATTGATTTGAACTCGTGATTTCATGTGCATCAGTTTTATGTATCAGTTTAATTACTGTTGAGAATTCAATCGTTCATCCTTATTTAACTTAATGACATTTACTCGGGCTCTTTCTCTGATTTCCTTCTCTTCTAGATTGCGAAGGATTGCAAGCATTTCCTGATTAGTGTAAGCCTAAAGGTAATTATTATAATGAAAGATTAAAGAAGAAGTGTCTCTTAGCGCGAGTTCACTGGTTTAGTTTACGGACCGAGTCGAATGCGAAAAAATCTTTATGTTCTAAAATATCAGTAAGATACCACAAATTACCGAGAAATCTTTATTCGCTTTTTTCTCGCAAAGTAAAATCACAGTATTTGGCTTCAGTTAATATTGTAAAACTGCGTCTGGTTTTACTCAAACCAGCCCAAAGTCTTAAACCTTGTAGACAATAATGATCGGAAGTACAAACGGTGTCGGGAAACCATCAAATTAGTACACGACCTGTTCCGGTTTTGGAAATCACAAAAGAAAACGTTCTAAAATTGTACAATGTGACCAATAATCTTGAAATATCCCGACGCCGTTTTGAAGTATATTTATACAGTTTTCAAAATATAACCAAGTTCCTCCCGTGTTTTTTTATAAAACTGTAAAACGCGGTTTCAGTCCGTGTTTTAAAATGTGGACTGAGTATTTTTCAGGGGTCAGTCTAGTCCAGTCCAGTGCAGTCCGTGTTTTACAACATGCCCCTTTGGGGAAGAAAAGGGCTTCAGGTCCTGGTGTTCAAAGGGCGATAGGGAGTGATTCTCCCCGATCCACAGCTAGATTATCGTGGCAAGGGTTGCGGAAAATGCTGGAACATTTTTTCAGCTGCACTGTTTTGTATCTTTATAATAGTTTATAACTGAAGTGATAACATTGTTATCATTTTTAAATCAATAAGAGCTTGTTGCTTTTTACTGTATACATGAACAGTTTGCTGAAATAAATTGGATAAACTGATGCAACTCGATGATGTCCATAAATGATTCGATCACTGTCTCCATAAAAAAGGAATAAGATGCACACTAATTTCAATTTCCATGTCTTCTATATTACTTCATTCTGCCACAATACATATCTCTGGAGTTATTCCAATAAAACAATGTTTTGGGAATAAAAAATCACCACACTGGAGTTACCCGCTCGGCTGTTTCAGTCTTTGTGTACAGATGCTATACATCGCTCAATTGGAGAAAGACCGGAAATGACGTCACTGCCCAGTCTCGTGAAAGGCGGTCGTGAACCAGAAAGGCCCAAAATTTTATCAGTTTGACTTTGAGCCACTATAGCGAAAAAACAATTTGACCAAAATCAAAAATTTTTTCGCAGAAGAAATGATAAAAATGATATAAGAAATGTTGGAAGTGATGGAATAAAGTCGATTGATTGATTATTTGAAAACACCACAGATAATACTAATAAACTAAATTTTTGAGTGAAATCTTACATGCACAAACTTTTAAACATCAACGTTGCTTAAAATAATTCACACCCAGAACATTCAGTACTATTCAATTGATCTAAACTATTTGACTCACTCGCTTCTTCTCCTCTACTGATCTCTCTACTGTCTCTGTCGCTGGTATTCTTTCAGATGAGGCTAATGTTTCCATAAAATTCTATTTTTGGCAACGGAACAGCCAGTTTATTTAGAGAATCACGTAACTTTGTTAGGCCTACAAAGATCTTCGAGATGTTTAGGTGCTTTACCATTCAAAATGAATTCTTTTTCCGATAAAAGCGTCTTGCTAGCTCAGTCAGTTGCTAGTTGTATGTTTCATAAAGCTAACGAACCTAAGACTATGAAAAATATAAAAATACAGTTTAAGTAAAAACACCAAGAAAACTGAAAATCTATCTTTAGAAATAGCTTTGGAAATAAACAATAAATATCTTCGAAAAGTAGAGATAAAAACTCGACAAGATATACTGAAATTTTCGCCAGGTATAAATTACGTCAGGTATAACAAAAAAACTGAAAATAACACGTAGATTTAAATATAAGTGTAATATAAATATAAGTCACTCCCTTGGTGGGAGACAAAGCTAAATGGAAATAGTGGACCCGTCTTTTTTAGATCTGGCTTTTAATTTGCAATTTTAAAAGTTTTTTCAAAACCGAACTGTTTTAGAAAATGTTTTTTGAGTTTTAACTTTTTCTTTTCAAAGAAATCTTATTATGGAGAACACTGAACAGTATTTTTGTATCATGAACAAAGAAACTTCATTTTGTTGAAGACTGCAGCAGCCCCTATTGAGCGAGTAAAAGTTACTGGTACAGAATCAAGATGAAATGATCGGGTTTAGGACATCTTCAAACCCCATACAAGGGCGCAATGGACTGCACTCAGTTTGAAACATACAAATCAGAGGCTTTTGTCTCTTTTTGGAGAGGTAACTTGGCTAACTGCACCAGGTATTTCCCGACCCAGGCACTCAACTTTGCCTTTAAAGATCAGATCAAAGCTCTGTTTATACCCAAAAAAAAGCCTCAAAAACATTGCATCTGGTGGAGCAGCTGGTGCCATGTCTTTGAATGTTTGTGTACTCTCTGGATTATGCTCGAGCAAGATTGTCCTTTAAAGATCAGATCAAAGCTCTGTTTAAGCCAAAAAAAAGCCTCAAAAACATTGCATCTGGTGGAGCAGCTGGTGCCATGTCTTTGATGTTTGTGTACTCTCTGGATTATGCTCGAGCAAGATTGGCCAACGCCTGCTAAAGCAACAGGTAGGCAAAGGTGGATCTGAACGTCATATCAATGGTTTGATTGATGTCTACACTATTGAAGACTCTGAAGAGTGATGGTATTGTTGGACTGTACCGTGGATTCGTCATCTCTTGTGTGGGTATCATTGTATGGAGGTACCTACTTTGGATTATATGACCCCTTGAAAACCACTCCTCTTGGGTACAGATCCAGGTTTGCTTACTTCTGATTCTGTTTGGGCTATGGTGTCACTGTGTCTGCTGGTTTGTTGTCTTACCCCTTTGACTACATTCGACGAAGAATAATGACGTCAGGTCAAGCTGTCAAGCACAAGGGATCCATTGATTGTACCATACAAATTATTAATGTCTCTGATGAAGGGTGCAGGTGCCAACATTCTGAGAGGAATAACAGGTGCTGGTGTGCTTGCAGGCTTTGACAACTTCATGGAATTCTATGTTGCTCTCCGATTCAAGGAATAAATTTTTCGACTCCAGAAATTTGTAAGAAAAACTTGTTGGTCTTTGTATTTGTAGAACTGGAGTGAAGTGAGTGTTAAAAGAATATATCATTTGCAATTTATTGGATTTGACATGAGTATATTATGGAAGGGACTTGAGTGACACAAGTGAATGTATCTTTTACGTTGAATCCAGTTGCATACACAAATGAGCATTTTGTATTTTGAAGCTTTCTGAATCCGATCATCAATAAAGGCTTGCAAATAATAAAGGCTTCTCGAATCTGAATCTGATAACCAGAGTATCGTTACCACAACCTCAAATATTTTCTACAATCTGGTTCATTTTTAACTTTTAAATCTGTTTAAAAAGCATCGGTTACATTTGAAATATTTTATCAAAAACAACACCTGATCTATTTCAAAACAAAACAAAACACAGGTATTACATATAGTTTTATATTTCCATACTATCACTCGGCTGTCAGGGTGCTATATTATCTCTTCTGAAATTTACCTTTTTTGTATCCCGTACTTGACTTTCCGTTTCGTCCGCAACTTTTTAAGTGCCTGATTTTTACAGCATCAAGTGTTTAGTTCGGCGTTCTTGTTCAGGTGTGTTTGTGACTGATCGCAAACCGTTTTATTTATATATATACACTATTTCGCGAGATTTTCATTGATATACGATAGTTATTGGCTTCAGTACAAAGTTCAAAGATTAAACCTTTAAAGAGTTAAACTTTTATCATTTGCGCACGTGTATTTATGTTTTTTAAACAAAGTGATTTGTCTGATTTGAAAGAAAGAAAAACATAATTTGCAACGTCTTGAAAACGTTTTTATAAAAAAACTAAACTGAGACATGAGAAAACATTTTGGATTATTTTCATGTTTTCTTATTATAACATTTCTATTCGGATCTTTCCATTTCGTCAGCACTTTCATGAAGAATCTGTATTTTAATTACTGAATAGTATCGGCGTTTACTTAACTTGGCAATTACGATACCAAATGCTCCAATGTAAAAACGTGTGGTGCTTGCTCACTAAACTCCTGATAAACCGCGATACCAGGTTTTTTGTGACGAATTGAGTGAACATCCGTTAACTTTAAACTTTGACTAACAGCGGCGGAAACGGCTTGACTGCATTTGGTCACGTAGTGTGGTCGTGATCATGTGACGCCACTGCAGTAGTAGAGAAAACCTTCTCGAACAATGACTTCGACGTCACATGTGGATCAAATAATTATTTATAACTGATACCAACAAATTTTTTTGTCAAACCACCGGCTATAGGAAACGCGAGATTCGAATTTATGAATTAAAGTCATCCTTACCTCATCTGTTGTCTATTTTCTTGTTTTTAAATAAACAGCCTCTGAAACTGCCAAAAATTTCCCCTAGAATTGAGTACAAATCCAGCGATCTCTCTTCACCATATTGGCTTTGATTTGACCGTTACTCCGTTAGACTCGCTCCAGCTCCCTCCCATTTTCGAATTTAATCAATGACGTAGTATCAAAAAAAGAGACAAAATACTCGAATTTTTTTGTTTAAAAACAAGAAATTGACAACAGATAAGGTAAGGATGATTTTAATTCATAAATTCGAATCTCGCGTTTCCTATCGCCCGTGGTCAAACGGCATCATTCCTTCCTAAATGCAACGAAAACGGTCACGACATGAGGTTATGATCATGTGGTAACTCGTGGGATCTGGATAATATCACTGTCACACCAAAAAGAACTTTTTCAGTGACTTAAGTGACCCAAATGACGGGATAAATTACAATACGCTTTTGTAAAGAACGACAAATAGATATGTAGAGTGCAACGGATAACTATTTTGTGATTGTAAAGCATTTTCTTTTTGTAGGTAAAATATCAGATTTTAGATTGGAAGAAATAAAAGCATTTTAATAAAATACCTTATAATAGGAAATCAGTGCTTCATGAAATTAAGGTATTGGAAATTAACGCGACTTAAATTAACGCAAATTTAGTGGAAAACGACTTTGAATAAAGAAAATTAAAGCGAAAGAGGTAGAATTTCACAATACAGTAAAGGAAATTAACACGATTAAGACACAGTTGGTGGTGACAACTGGAACAAATTTATTTCAACACTGGATGCAAAAGGTTTAAAACTGAATAAAACTGAGCCATCTGCTCGACACAGAACGAAAAAATCTGAACGTAGGGACTACCTCTAAACCTTTGCCTTAGCTTTTGCAAAAGATAAAAAATAAAGGTAATTGGAAAGAAAGAAAGCTTCCCAAGAAAGCTTATAGTTAATGTTTTTTAGATGTCAAGAGTATTTGGACAGGTTCCAGCGCATCGGGTGAATAGCACGGGGGCACGTGCTTATTCCCGTGTTTTAATGAAGTGCAACTTGTGAAATAGGATCGACACAGGTGCGACGTTTGCTACCACGCTGGAATGAAGTCGACTCTTTGTCGCACCTATTTTGAAGGTATTCGACGCGACTTAGATTCGACGTTCGCCCTTGGCCTTAAACTGATTAACGCGAATTTTAACGATTGGCATTAATTTCATGGAGCGTTGATTTCCTATAATAAGGTTTAAGGTTTTTATCACATCTTGATGCCATACAACTTGCTAGTGCAGTAGTGATCTTCAAACGAAAATATGAGCAACTACTGTCAACACTGGATATGTCTTTGTAACCACATTGGCCGCATAAATAGAGGATATTACACGGTGTGGCGAGAAGATATGAATTTTAATTTATGTTCGAGTGGCAAGAACAATATCTCGTAAGATCTCTGTAGACAACTTACTGGCGCTAGCGGTTCACTGGTTCTTAGACCGTTCTTACTTTTTTTAAAACTTTTAGACATCAGTCGTTTCATCTGAAAATTGATTTTATAAAATTGCGCAGCTTTGCCTAAAATCCTGCGCTCCGAGTGGGCGCATTGCGTTAGCGGAGCGACGAATTTTACTTTCCAGTTATAATACCATTTATAATTGATCACAATAGTCAAATAATTTCACGACATTAACTGGTTTTTTTCGAGTGCAGATAAAGCAAAAGCACAGACAAGACAAAATAATTTAGACTTAATGAACAACCCACTTTTCGAATTCCGACAAAACATTTGGACATTGTTTAGTCTCATTACTCTGCGTGCCAAGTTTCTAATAAGTTACAAAAACTTGCAATGATATAATTAATCTGATAGGACCGCTTTGCAAATTAAACCTAAACATACGACACCAAGAATGTTAAAATGTGTTTTTGTGACGATTTGTTAAAAAAGAAAATAAGGTACTATAGAATTGCAAAACGTTTAACTTTCACTGTGCATGGTTGTTCAAAGCTGGTTAACTCTAACCCTGGACTAAGCCAAAATTCAATTTGTTCACTATGGAATAATTTAGTTTCTTGTAAAATACTTTTCGGATTTGCTAAGGAAAAAAAGTTAATTCGAAAATTGCGGCTTAAATAATTGTCTATTTAACAAATAGATCCATGTTAGCGTGCTTCTGTTCAGTAATAGATCACAGATGACGTCAAAATGTGGTAAGAACAAAAAAGTGGCACACGAGGTGATAGCCGAGTGTGTTACTGATGTTCTTACCACAGTTTGACGTCCTCTGTAATCTACTATTGAACAGACGCACAAAAACATGGAATCTATTTGTTTTATATAATAAAAAATTAAAAACTTTGTATTGGTGATGTCAATCGTGTATCTGTCCTCAAATATATCATAGGCGAGAACCAATCAAAATGGGAGAATGACTTGGGTTATTATATAAAATAATACCTCATGAAGCTGGCTGGGCATGAAAAAAAGTCTAGAAATAGTGTTTGGTAAAAATAGACTTTTATACTGAAACATTAAAAGCTGGTTGACTGCCAGTTGAGATTCTCAGCTGTGTCAGGTAGTGTGTGTTATGCTCGGAGATACTCAATTAAAACAGCTAAAAATATTTATATATATATTTTTACAAGCAAATATTATTGCATTTATATATATACTTTTCAACGTCTCCAAATATTGGTTAAATCTGAGAGCAGTGCAGCTAGAAATTACGATTTTATTTACCCTTGCTGTTGAAACGGTTTTTTAACTTTCTCCGTAACGTCAGTTCAATTAATACGCAAACTTTTTCTTAACAGCTTAAATGTTTCTATTTTTTCTATAGCACAGTTTCATGCAGGCTGAAAATATTCTTGTTATTTTCTTTTCGTAAGCGTTCTAGGAGCTCTTTACACTCTCTAAGTCTCTCACATTTTACGCTAAAAATATGAAAGTGCAGTGATCAAGAAATAAAGTCGCTAATTACTGAATATCCGTTATTTAGTCTCAGAACAAGACTGATCATGTTTGCAAGACAGTGCCATGCACGGGCGAGATTTCCTCCACCCTTAGTTTGACTTTATCCTTGAACGTTTCGACCAATTTTATCCTCAATCTTCTCAATTTTTACGAATTGGAAAAATATCCTTGATTGCCGATAAAAAAGAAACAAGATAAAAATTTTCTGAATTGCTCGGTCTGCTAGGGGGCTGCATTGCCAGGAAATAGTACTCAGCCATTCTCCTTACTGTAGGTACCACCACCAGCCTTAATTATAATCTGTTTCGGCTTGCCGTTTTATTTGCAGGAAAATAACAGAGGACCTGGTGTTTATATATATTCATATTTAGGACATGACTAGTCCATCCAGGATTTTATTATTTACTAGCTGACGGAAGCTTGATTTCTTTCTTTACACTCTTTAACAATGAAAAGAATTCTGCTGAGGTATATTTTTTAAAATTATTTATAACTTATTAGGCGGTTCAGTTTCTTTTTAGGTCAGCCATGCCCATGGTAATCGATTCTGTTTGATATAATACAACTTGGAATTTACATTTAAATTAATCTCTTACTTTATCTCAAAATCCCCAAACTATTACAATTACTAATACTAACTGGTTTACGGAGACCTACTTACATCGTAACTTGTACTTTGAGGCACTGATGTGTTGCTGCTTCGTGGAGCTGCGGCTGTGTGATTTCTGGGGAGATTAAAATTTGAAAGGATTATTTTGTCATTATATTGTCTAGCAAATTCTCTTCAGACATCAAGCTGCGACAGTTAAACCAAAACAATTGCTAATTTCCAGGAATAGCTATCACTAAGCTCTTTAAACTTGACATTTATTTCATAAGTCATCAGTGCATTTCTTTCGCAAACTTCCTCACGTGCCTATAACGTGTTTTAGTGTGAGTACCAAATATACCACTATAGGCCACCAAATGCATTGGCGAAGGCCTCTTATAACGTTATAATCTAATAAGGAAAGTCAGAGAGCAAAAACAGACAAAAACTTTGATAAACAAGGACATTTTAAAATGATGCGTACAGTTACAGCAGCAAATGACGGGATGTTTTTCAGATTAGAAGACACCAAGACAAATCTGGAAATGACTTTTTTTAAACAATAACATTAATAAAAGAGATGCAAACATTCTCAAGGCTTCGGAATTCAACACTAATACCAAAATTAGCTACGTTTAGGTTTTGAATAAAAGATTTTATAGAGCTAAATCTGTTTTTAAAATAATTTAAAAACTTTGACAGAATGAAATATAAAATTAAAAAGATAGAAAATGAAAGATATGCAGTTGGCAAACCGTTGCCTAGTTCAAGAAAATTGGATGCCAGTGGCTCTGGGGGAGTGAATTGGAACCTCCTCTCCCCCAGGGTGGGATGGATTGGAACCCCCTCTCCCCCAGTGTGGGATGGATTGGAACCCCCTCTCCCCCAGGGTGGGATGGATTGGAACCCCCTCTCGGCTCCCCCCAGGGTGAGATGGCTCAGTCTGTTAGTAGCACGAATTTTGTTCGAGCTGTCTGCCGGGATCCGACCAAAGGAGCCAGCCGTACGCTATGGCTGCGTAATCTTACTCTCTGAGAGAAACATTGGAATTTTTACTGTTCAAAATGTTAAGTTTTTACTTCTGCTTGTGAGTTGTATGATCCTAATGCCAATATATAACAGCTCACTTAATATTTTGAGTTGTTTAGCAAGCCCCACTCCCTTCTAAAATCTTAAAGCCCGCCCCTGAACAAACTTAATCTTTACAAAGTCGACTGGATTATGTCACTTAATCGAAGAAAGATAAATCTCAAAATGTTAGGAAAGTTTTCAATTGCATTCTTATTTTGCAAAATCCTTTGAAAAGATTTAATGTAATTAAAGTGCCAATCCGTTCCGAGAAATACAACTTCAAATTGTTTCAAATCGCTTTAACGAGCCAAAACATAGCCAGGCTCTTTGCCGTATTTCTAAATATAACAAAAACATGTAGTAACTAAGTAAGCAAATCTGCTAACTGTAATGCGAAACAGGATATTCCCTCTGAAAATATTTCGTTGTAATAATTATTTTTCAGTGCCGCTGGCTGGAGTCTCTAAATTAGTTGCGCCCAAGTTTATTGTTTAAGCTTTTTTTAACATGTCTCCATTGTTGTAAAAACCCTTTGTCTTGTCGAGTCTAGACCTTAGTATTGCACAAACGCTGCAATGGTGTTTCTAAACCCTTCGTTGCGCGCACGTAATTCAAGGATACCGCTGCAGTCAGCTATTTCGCTTTTAATTCAGTATCCCGAATAACCCCTAATAGTGTTCGCAGGTTGCACGCTTCGAAACTGGTCGTTCAGGAGCAGTTGTCTAAATTTGTGTTTTCGTGATGCACAGCGAAGTTGTGCCGTCTCAAGAGGGTGTTGTAACACAGCTATTGTTTTTGTGGCGGGACGTGTCAAACTATGCACATGTAGCGTTTCACGTACTAATGAAGTTCTCTAAACGGTGAACGAAAAGCTTTGATAAGATTACAGACCTACTCAAACTAAACTGCACCCTTCAGAATGATTTTCAGGATCAGCTGGTACTGGTAGTATTTGCGTGACGTAATGATGAAATTTCAATAGCCCTTTTTCACAAGAATAAACTAATGACATGCGGACGATAGAACAGAATGCATTGTGCGGGGGTAGAGTAAGAGGGAAAAAGAAAGGGAAAGACCTCATTTCTATGGCCCAGGGCCATGAAACTAAGCGGGAGCCCCTCCAGTTTTCTAGAGAAAAGCCTGAAAACTAGGATAATAATCAACTTTGCAGAGTCAATCAAAGGAACCCTTGTGTTACCTCGGGTACAACACGCATCTCGCGTTTCTCGACATTAGCTGAGACCTATAAAATTTAAGGTAAAAATCCACTGACCTCAACTTACACGGCGGTCACGTTACCCCTTTGAAGGACGATTTTCAAATCAGAAGCTAAAATAGGGTTTGTTTTCAAAAAGTGTTTTATTATATCATTCAATCTTAATTTATTTTCTCTGCTTTTTAATGTAAATGTGCTAGCACAAGCTTTCACAAGCTTTTAAATCCACCATGTCTACACTAATACGTTTTTGAAAACCTTCGTTTTCAATTTATCGAAAAAGCATAAAAAGATTTGCGTCAACACTAGCGTTTTTATAGCGTATTCGCGACTGTCCAAACCGAAAACGGATAAAAAAATATCCGTTTTAGTCACCAGGATCGCAGAAGATTTTGCTTTTTTCGCAAAATTAAAGTTGTTGTTGTTGTTGTTCGTCCGTCGTTGTCGACCAATACACCACGATGTGAATTAAAAATTGGGAATTAGTGTTTGTACCTGAAGTGGCTTAGCAATCCAGTGGAATGTTCGATTACAATCTGCACATGGGTGGTTCCCTTGGGCAACTGACAGGTAGGTCGCTTTGGACTTACGTAGATCTCGCTTTCGCTTAGCCTCCGCAACCCTGTTTACAAAAGATACAAAAGATACAAATTACTTTTAAGCTCGAATTTCAGAGTAGCTGTAAAGCTAATTTCTTCGAGCATACTACACATATGACATGACACAGATAAGAACCCCAACTGGCAGGAGGCAGACCGGTTGGCTATTTACACTGACGTGGTGGATTTGACTCTAGAGTTACCCGAAGACAAATCCAACTAGTAGTCAGAGCGGGATTTGAACCCGGGTCAACCGCATTCAAATCCGACGCCCTGACCACTGAGCCACGCCGCTTCCCTGTTTATTTCAAAGGTCTCGGCGCCTTGACTGATCTTGCGTCGCCAATCTGAACGATCAAGTGCCAGGGTCTCCCAGGTTTTGGTATCGATGTCAAAGTCTTTCAGTGACAACTTAGAGAATACCATTGAAAGTGTGCCAAAAGTTGACAAACTTGTTCTTCTCGGAGATTTCAATGCTAGAGTAGACACTGACTATCGGACCTGGTAGGGAGTCATTGGGAGAAATGGGGTTGGTAAATGCAACGGCAATGGTCTATTACTCCTGAAGACGTGTGCATTAAATGACCTCCTGATAACCAACACTGTCTATCGCCTACCAAATCGTAACAAAACCTCTTGGATGCACCCACGCAGCAAACACTGGCACCTGATTGACTACGTTATTGTTAGGAGAAGAGAAAGACAGGATGTCAGAGTGGCTAAGGCAATGTGTGGTACAGACTGCTGGACTGCCCATAGACTTGTAATCTCAAAACTCAACTTGCGTGTCCAGCCCAAACAAGCGCCTTAACATCAGCAAGCTAGACCACAAGCTGGTGCGACAGAACTTTAGTACAGACCTGGACAAGTATACAAAATAACAAGAGCAACATTTAGTTCCAGGCTAGCAATCAGGTTGAAATCAAACTGAACAATATAAACACAAAGTTAGCAATGTTGAATTGTTTGTTTTTACTTTCCCGCGGAAGCATCAAGTAAGCAATGACGTAAGCATTTTTGAAAACCTCTATTTTCACCCGCCCACACTAACTGCACTACGACGCTACCGTAATCCGTTTTGAAAAACCTTCACCCTGGAGAGCGTTTTCGAAAACCTCCGTTTTCGGTGATAAACACCTTCGTTTTCGATGGTATTAGTGTGGATGGAAGGCCAAAACGGATAAAAAATAACGCAAACGCATTAGTGTGGACATGGCCTCATTTTTCGATGTTGTAGTGTTTCTATTTTTGCTAACGAGTGTTCGAGTACCATTTCGCGCGATAAATGTTATAGGATTTCACGTGATCGAAGCTTTGCCAGCGGTTCAATACTCAATCTCTCAACGTTTCCGTTTAAAATTTGAGCGTGATTTCAAAATACTCGAACGTGATGCCTGTCGCACTTTCTTTGAGGTGAAGGTTGCTGCCGATTTCATTTTCGATCTAATATTTTGAATAGACTAATTAGTTTTGCTGGAAACGTAAAACAGAACCTTTCAAAGGTAAATCTCAACGGGTCTCTGGAAAACGTGGACCGAACACCTGTCCGGATGGCAGATACGGATGTGAAACTGCGGATTAAAAAGTTCGGATGCACAAGGAAAATCATCATGTAATCGTGTAATCATCATGTTAAAAATATAAAATAAATTTTACGGTTTTCAAGTATTAAAAGTTAAAACGATCATAAAATGACGTTTCGGCTGCACTTGTGGCAGCCTTCATCAGAATGATCATTTTATTTTTTTGACAATAACTAAATTGTACAAAGTATCGACAGGAATACTACTGTTTTTCTGGAACTTGACGCAAAAATAATAACTGAAATTTTTGTTGTGACACCAAATAAATAATTTATTCTTGCAATTTAAAAAACAGGATCAAGAATAGCTCCTGTTTTCTACTGGAACTTGACCACAGACTAAAGCAGAAAACGATAAAATGAAAGGCAATCAGAAAATTCCATTTAATATAACGCAGAGTGCTTTGTAAACTATAAGCGACAAACTTAGCTTTAAATGGCACAGCATGTATTGGCTTTTAACGCTTTCTATTGTTCCCGCTAAACCTTGCTCATAAGTTACTCGGGCACTCGAGTTGTCGTCTGGACTCTAGTTATAACAAAGTTCAGGATATATAATCTCAAAAACGATAACTGCAATTTGTCCCTCTGGAGTTATATCGAGATTTTAAAAAATGAAACCGGGTTCACAATGTTAGAAGACGAACTAAAAGAAATATTTGCGTCAAAAATAATAAGCGACACCGCACGTTAGTGGCGTAAATGCGATATATTTTACCTGCACTGGATGGCATCAAATGTCACACATATCAAAGACGAAACGATTTGAGCTGGCAATCCCTTCAATGTGTAAAGAGCTGGACGGAAACACTGTAAACTTCAACTGTAGCTTTTAAAGTGTGTACAAATTATGGAAATTGAACGGTTTACAGAGGCATTTGGTGAGTCGCTGTCATTGTCCTCAACACATACATGCATTCGCTTCTAACGCTTTCTTTTTATCAAATGTTAACAAAATGAAAATCAGTATCCCATCAGTAAAAAAGAAATACATCACACACAATCCTTTAATAAAATATCACCTACAATAAATCTAAAATGTATATCTAAAATATTACATACAATAAATAAAGAAAAATAATAACATTAATAAATTTAAGCCACTCCGGCGCCCCTCCCTATCATGTATCTAGTTAGCTCCTCTTTAAATTTTATTAAATCTTCTATATCAGTAGTCGCCCCCGGTAGTTTGTTCCAATATTAAATTACTCCCCCATCGGTCCATGGAAAGCCGGACGCTATTTGCATGTTGATTACAGTCTGAATGTGGTCTCAGAAATAACTTGGGGTTGCCATCTCTCGAGGTACGGGTCATTGGAATCAAAAAGGATTCTCTGTCAATGCCCACAGTTCCATTGACAGCTCGATGGAACATAGACATCCGAGAGTAAGTCCCCCTCCCCTCAAGGGATGGCCACTCCAGCTCACTCAGCATATTTGTTACCACTCCCTGTTTTCTTAGATAATTGTTGTAGCAAACCCTGGCTGCATTACGCTGTACCATATCAAGGCGACGTTTATCCTTTTGGAGATATGGGTACAGACAGAATTTACATGTTCTAACTTTGGCCTGTCTAGGCTACAGTAAAGTCGGGATTTGCACTCCACCGTGGCCGTCTTAAAATTCCGGCTGATAACCCGGAGGGTATGATTTGCACTAAATGTAACATGTGCAACATGGCTAGCCCATTTTAGATCATAGGGCAGAATGGCCGGACATTTGACGTCACGCCGAGATTTGAAATTGCATTTGCATATCATTATCCGCTCCATGAACTTCTTGTTTATAGCGAATTATAAGCAAAATGGTGTCAAAATACCAATTTCTGACTTTTACATGAGCAAATTTCGTCGATTATACACCCGTTTTTGACCCATCAGCACCCTGAGCTTGTAGCCCCATGTGTATACTTTAAGTTTTGACCAAAATGTCAGTCAGACGACAAATTTTACAGGGCCGGTTTTTCGTTTTAGTGAAGCATGGTTTTCAGGTC
>JAOBYJ020337297.1:0-15354 GCA_025403565.2 Palythoa heliodiscus | reverse complement strand
AAGATATGATATCGCGCAATAAGATGTGCTATCGCGCAATAAGATGTGATATCGCGCGATAAGATGTGCTATCGCGCGATAAGATGTGCTATCGCGCAATAATGAGTTGTGCTATCGCGCGATAATGAGTTGTGCTATCGCGCGATAAATGGCATATAAATTTTTGTATGTGAATGGCCCTTATGAGCCACCGTAATACTACCATGTTCGAACATTGAACTCATCTTCATGATCGCAAATGCCTTGAACATTTATCGAGTGGTATCCTTTTCTATTAATGCAACCTTTCTCATCGTCCCGGGGAGCCTGTAGTTGTATGTGGGTTCCATCTACACATCCAACGACAGCGGGAAAGCCAGCGACGTCATAAAAATGGTTTTTGATGGATGACAATTTATCACCTGTCGGCCATTTGATAAACTGTGACTGCTTATCCACCAAAGCATTTGTTACGGTTGTTATGTATCGCGAAAGTGTGGCCTTGTGAAAGCCGAAAGTGTCCCCAGTTACTTGGAGGAAAGCTCCGCTTGCATAAAAACGCAATGCAATGAGTACTTGATCGATCGGCTGAAGTGCTTGGTTTCTTCGAGTATTCCGACTTTTAAGTTAGCAGGTTGCAAATGAAATTATTAGATTCTCTTCCAAATCTATATCTTCTTATAAGCTCTTCATCTGTATAATAGTTAAGTGCTTTCTGTTTCTAGTTAAAGTTTCGCGGCCCCCCTTGGCGTCGTAAGACGATCAAACAACAACTCCACCATTTTGTTTTTCACATTTTTATTCGTGGATTAAGTATTTAATCTTGCTTGCGAGCAGGTTTAATTTTTAACCCTAGGTCAAGCGTTTTTTACCCTAGTTTAACACTAATCACGCTTTGAACAACGCAAATTAACCCTGGATTAGTTTAACCCTGGATTAGTTTAACCCTGGATTTAATCCTGGTTTAAAGTTAATCGGCTTTCGAAAAACCGGCCCCAGGAGCACATCATATATGATTCAATGAACCCTGGCGACCTTTTCAGATCCTGGCTGATATATTCAGTTTGTTTTGTATCACATTCCATCGGGGTATAGGGCGTGACAAATAAATCGACTTTTTTTCCTTCAAAAATTTGGATGTGAGTTAAACGAATCATATCAAACAAAAGTTTTTTAGTATGTGATAAATAAAATCCTTCATGATTTACGAATTTTTATGACTAAAGCTCGCTTTCAAACAAAGGGTATTGTTCACTTTGTCATCCACTCCCCCGCAACATTCCAGCAAACTTCAGTAATTTCACTTTTGCTTCTAATTATAGTTATATTTTATACGTGTCTCTAGAGATTCTCGGTGATTCAGGCAGTTTGTTGACGAAGACCTCAAGATCATCGGAGAAGAACTTAACTTAATGGTAATCAGATTTTGTTCCTGCAGAATCTTGAAGATATCCACAGCTCTCTGCAGTGAAACCGACGCTAAACTATGTGTGTGTATCTCTCCAGAAGGTATTTTATTCATTTGGTAGGCATGATTTATATCGATGTTTGTTCACAGTTTTGTTCTGTCTTTGTTCATAATTGCATTGCTACTGAGCTGTACCAGAAATACCACCATCTTGTATTTTAGTCCGAAGTTGATAATATAACCTATGTACTTCGAATCCTGTGAAAATTATATAAAATCCGTGCCGACCGTTACGTTTCAGCCTGTGACAATGGCTAAAGTCTTCTCTTTGACAATTTTTTTGTGATTGACAGATTTAGCATTATCTGTATTTATTTAAATAACAGTACTTGAATCCGATTTTTTAACTTTTTGCTAGAATTAAGGAATAAAAGCAGGCCGTTATATCACTTGAAATGAGTTTATATTGGCGCTGAAAATCATCTTATCTTTTCATGTTTAAATACTCTTCTTCCTTGGCCATCTCAGTTTTATCAGAAATAATACACAAACAGAGGTGACAAACATCAAATACTTGCCATAGCCATACTTGAAATTAATTTTTACTTGACGTTTCGTATGCTTCTGCGTACAGTCTTCCGAAGTGACTACCATTATATAATTAATGCTTTTGGGTTTTTGATTACATTGGTTGACCTCATTCTATTTGGTTTCGATACGTTAATGATACTTTTACTCTGTTCGACAGCAAAAGCAATGCTCTTCAAGTTCAATATCTCAATACCTACCATGTAAACATCAAATTTACTATAGAGTTTGAAGAAAATAATGTGATCCGTTTCTTGATGTACTTATCAAACGTCATAATCATACTTTTTCAACATAAATCTATCGAAAGATAACTTTCACCGGTCTTTATGCCAAATGGGACTTGTTCACTCCTCGAAAATCAAAGTAAATCTGATCTGTTCTCTCACTTTTCGTTGTTTCCGCATTTGCTCGTCATTTCGGTTGTTATATTGATCTGTGGATGAACTTGAGAAGTTGCTGTCACAAAACAGTTACCCCAGAGGTGTTTTTAATTATAGCATGAATGATGTCTTACGAAAACAACAAAAAACATTGACCCAACCATCGCAATCCCCAAGAAGAAAATTGTCTTAGTTTTACCTTATTTATACGGCTACAAAGCAAAATCGTTATACTTGCATGCAACAGAAATTTGCATATTATAGAAAGTCAACAAAAAACAATAATGTAATTTACATAAACTCTGTGGTGCCCTTAGCAACAAATTCAAGACCATCAATTATGTCTATAGACTCTATATGTGCTTAATGAATACGAAATCGATTATAAGCAAAACTGAGTCGTTCCTTCACTTTGTTTGTAAAAATCGTCCTGACCATATTGCAGTCACTGAAACCTGGCTATCTCCCAATGACCAAGTAGCTATGGTTGCAGTAACTCCTGGTTGTGGTTATAAAATTGTCGCCTGTCCTTGTGTTGATTGCACAGGGGGTGGAACCGCTCTTCTCTTTGCTCAGATGTTAAATTAGTTGACTTTGGTGAAAAAGATTTCCTCGAGTTTTCTGAGTATGCTATGAACAGTAAGTAAGCAATTTTAAATTTAAATTTAAATTAAGTCCTCTACGGGTGCATTGACCCCGTAGTGACTTTTCAAAGCACTCGTCGCATTGAATCTTTCTTTCCTTACAAAGATAAACTTAGCTGTAATCAATTGTCTAAGGTTGTATATAGAGCTACCTGTTGGGGCTGCAATGATTTTTATATCGGAAAAACTAATAGACGATTGCATGACAGCAATTAAAAGTTATCATACGTTGGCTCTTGCGGACCATGTTACATCAACTGGTTATAGTTTAAAATGGAATCACTTTGAAGTTTTAGCGATCCGACATTCAACTCGCTGTTGATCAAAGATTTAAAGCCGAGCTCAAATGAATATGTCAGCGTCGAAAAGCTGTGTCTTTATTAGTTTTTGTCGACTACAACAATACAATACAGTAATTTCATTGCACTCTTGAGACATAATTTACATTAAAGAGTATAGTAAAGTGAAAAACGTTGAAAGGAGCACAACTCGCCTCAAGCTACTTGAAAATAGTAGAAACTAGTCGTGTCAAGTGACTTAACTCTACTGTTAGTTAATAGTCAATAGCTAATAAGTTAGTTGTCCTGTATATTTAAACTACAATTTTCATATGATCCGTCATGTCTTTTTGACGGTGTAAGTGCTCGAAGTCGTCAGTCTCTTACCCTCTCTTGTCAAGTAGTTGATTTTAAAGTACTACTCAGCTACGATTCGCTGCCTTTAGATAAAACCTAGACTGGACCATTTTCTGGACTATTTTTAAACCGCTCTTTTACCAAGTTACTCTAGTAAACGCACCGGCCTCCACCCCCAGGAAGCATTGAGATTTTTGGAGAAGAAAAATGTAGACAGACAAAATGGTTGTGAATTGTACTTTAATTCGATACTAAATATGCTGGGGTTTTGTCAAAGAAATCTTGAAGACAGCACGGCTGCTCACCGAGATTTATCAAGAAACCGTGTAGTTTCGTATTTTAGCATTTTTCTGCTATATTATTCTTCAAAAGACTTTGTATAAGGAAAAGGAATTCGCTTCCAGTGAAAAGAATCCTTGAAATTAGATAACAACCCTATGTTTTTTTATTAATGAAAATTGCTTTGGTTGGCATCAATTTTGGCACTTGTAGTCATTATAGTTTTACCTCATGCCGGCTAGGATGCCTCTCGCGAAGAACAGAGTGTAGTTGCACTTTAATATTGGGCAGCGCATGAAGCAACGTAGGCAGACCAGAATTTAAGCCGCCATCACTCACAAATCCATCGTGGAAGCACGAAAAGTTCTGATTGCAAATAAAGCTAACTTGAAGAGGCTTGAAACTAAGGTGAGCTGTGGTTTTATAAAGATATATTAAAATTTTGCCGATGAAAGTGTTTATCATGCTTAATGACAATATTCCCATCCGTTTGGAAAAGGAAACTGTATTATTCTTTTTCATATAAAATTTGGTATTGATAATAATTGAATACATGCAAGTATATAAATTCAGGGGTAAAAGTAAACTCTTAACTAAAAGGATGTTTTAATACTTAGTCTCATTGTGTATTTAATTGGAAGCTTTGATTTTGCTGTGAAAATGAATAGAAGAGTTTAACTATTTAACATAATATATAAATAATAATTTACAAACCACTTTTCAGAAAATGATTATAATTTTTGTTTTGAACACATGATATCAACTTCTCTTATAGTTTCTCAGAAACATTTAAATTTTTGGTTTGCCATAATTATTCATGAATTAATATGAATATGCAAACTGAGGTCAATAAAACCATGAGCACGGCTGTGCAAGCACTAGATGGTTTTTCACACAAAGTCTTTCTTTTTCAATTATTACATTAAACAGCAGAGACTTTTCAAAACCATGCAATAGTTCATATAGTTTGGTGGTTGAAAACACCCATTTGCTCACTTTGATTATGAAATTGTGCACGTGTGGAGACAAATTGTTGTAGATCTGCCCATTTATCAACAATTATTGTCAGTCAGTTTTTGTTCTTTTTATCTGTTATACATTTACACTGATTATTTATAACACTGCTGTAACTAAACTTCTGTTTTGGCCACAGCAAGTGTATTCTCACATAGGTTTTGACTTTGTGTAGATGACACAGAACGTTTGAACCAATCAAAAGAAAGATGAGGTTTACCCCAACCTAACTTCAGCCAATTACAACCCTTGTTTTATTATGTTTCCTCTACACGAAATAATATCTCTCACAGATATTGAATGTGGTAAAGTTTATACAATTGTCGCTACATCTGTAAGTGGTCTGTCTTACCCTAAGTTTCTTTGTAACTGTGTAAGGTGGAGTATCAAATTTCTCGTTAGCTACATATCGTGGCCAGTTGTCCCTTTTGCTTGAAGCAAGAACAATCACACTCTGTTTGTCCCATGGCTATGCATGAGGCGTTATTATACATTCTTGTGAGTACACGAAAAGGCACTCTAGTGATGGTGCATTTCGAAATTGAAATACTGAGGGACGCCTTACTGGTTCCCACTCTATTGGGAACTTTTCCTTTTTAGTGCGTATTCTCCGTACCAGAGTATGATACAATCTTGCTACTGTTTAATCTTATCTTTCCAGAACCTGTCCATCTTCATTCACTAACACCCAGTAGGTAAATTATGTAGTTCTTCATTTTCTTTGCCACTAACTGAAACTTCCCAGTTGCAAACATGCTTCATCTGTTGCAAGTGACTAACTTGAGATACCTTTAGCTAATGGATCCTGATGTTAGCTTCCT
Source organism: Palythoa heliodiscus (assembly GCA_025403565.2). Taxonomy (NCBI): domain Eukaryota; kingdom Metazoa; phylum Cnidaria; class Anthozoa; order Zoantharia; family Sphenopidae; genus Palythoa; species Palythoa heliodiscus. Next base: position 9,603 of record JAOBYJ020337297.1, on the reverse strand, counting down.
TCTGGGTTTGGCTAACACCCCTTATAACATCATCCAATGGTAACCTGATTGTTTTCCTCTTTTGTTTTGCCAGTATTTCTCAAAATAGTCTCTTGTACATTTCTCGTGTCCTTTTCTTGCTTCGCAGCTTGGTCTTTAAGGTTTAAACTCGTAAGAATTAACTCTAAATAACCGTGTTTATCACAGAATTCTTTTATTGTAGCCGTATAGTTTTTCTTATGTTCGTTTTATTTCCTTGATGGATTTTGTAAATTTCCAATGGTGTGTTATTCATCTCTGAAGACATTTTAAGCAATTTGTTTTCCTCGAAGTCCTTTGTGTTAGTTTTTGTTGATCAGTCAGCATAATGTAAAATAACTCGATCAAACTATCCGAATCAGTAGGTTTGCTTTAAGTAGTCTCCTGCAGTTTAAAGATAGATAAACTACTGCACCGGTATAACGGAAAATACTATTTAGGCTGTTCCGACGCTAGTAAGCTTGAAGCTTGGCTAGTAATTCAAGAGTAGCTGAAATTCGAAGCTTACAGTATGAAGGGCGACTCACAACACGTCCACTCTACTATTCGCCATTATTGTTGTTGTTGTTGTTATTGATGTTGTTTTTTTTAAATGACTCATTTTTTCTGTCTCTTTTTTTGTGTCTAATTTCTATTTCTACATGCTTTGTACAGGTTCCTTAACTGAAAAATACCAAGAATTAAAAACATGGCTGCTAAGCCAATAAAAACTGAAACCAATACAACTGAAGAAAACAGGGAGCTCAACATTCATCTTCGCTGGGTTACCGCAGCCAACAGAGTTGAGGCACCAGCTGAAGGAGCTGATGTCAATGCAGTAGACGACTACGGTGATACTGCTCTCCACTGGGCCACCAGGAACAACAGTAAAAAAACTGCAGTTGAATTGATGAAACGTGGTGCCAATGTCAATGCATTAAACAAGGTGGGTGATACTCCTCTCCACTGGGCCGCCGTCAACAACAATAAGGAAACTGTAGCTGAACTGATACAACGTGGTGCTAATGTCAATGCATTTAACAAGGAGGGTAATACTCCACTCCACTGGGCCACTAGAAATGGTTGTAAAAAAGCTGCAGATGAACTGATACAAAATGGTGCTAATGTCAATGCATTAAACAAGGAGGGTAATACCCCTCTCTATTGGGCCACCAGATACAAAAGTAAAGATACTGCAGCTCATCTGATACAACGTGGGGCTGATGTCAATAAAGTAAACAAGGAGGGTAATACTCCTCTCCACTGGGCCACTATCAACAACAATAAAAAGATTACGGCTAAACTGATAGTACATGGGGCTGATGTCAATGCAGTAGACAAGTACGGTAATACTGCTCTCCACTGGGCCACCAGGAGCAATAGTAAAGAAACTGCAGCTGAACTGATAAAACGTGGCGCTAATATCAATGCAGTAAACAAGGAAGGTATTTCCCCTCTCCACTGGACCAGCTTGTACAACAATCAAGAGATTGCAGTTGAACTGATACATCGTGGTGCTGATGTCAATGCAGTAAACAATGAAGGTATTACACCTCTCCACTGGGCCACGCTGTACAACAGTCAAGAGATTGCAACCGAACTGATACAACATGAAGCTAATGTCAATGCAGTTGACGAGGAAGGTAATACTCCTCTCCACTGGGCGTCTAAGAACAACAGTAAAGACACTGCAGCTGAACTGATACAACGTGGGGCTGATGTCAATGCTGTAGACAGGGAAGGTAATACTCCTCTCCACCGGACCATCAAGAACAACAGTAAGGAGACCGCGACTAAATTGCTAGATTTTAATGTCGACATTTTTATCAAGAATATGTTTGGTTCCATTCCTCTCAGTAATGCATTTAGTCAAACCGATAAGGATATATTTCTGAAAATCTGTCAAAAAATTCAATATAATCCTTTGTCTTTAAATTATAATAGAGAACCGTATTTTCATGCTGCCGCCAAATTTTGCTTTAATGAAATATTAGATATCCCTGACAGTTGTTATTACAGTCGAGAGTTTATTTTAACAAGCAGAGATTTTAATGGCAATTCTCCTCTTCACTACTGGGCTACGGCTCATCTTGAGTGCACACACCGGATAAAAGAGTTTGGAGAAAGCTTAATCGAGTTGGGAGTGCAGGTCAATGCAAGAAATAATGAAGATCAAACGCCTCTCCATGTTGCCACATCATGGACAGCAGTGGATGTCCTTTTAGAAAAAGAGGTATGGCGAAATGTGAAATCAGAACCTAATGGCGATACTCCATTGATTACAAGAGCAAAACGTATTGAAAGATCCTCTTCTAGCTTTTATGATTGCTTCTGTTCAGAAACAAAACCAGGACGCAGTGAAGATACTTTAATCCAGGAATGGCAGAAAGTTTCTGAAAATGGTATGGACCTTTGGATAACTAATTACAGTGGTGAGTCGGTACTAAAACTTCTTACTGAGAGAAATAATTTCGTATTGGCTAATGCGTTGGTTACTTTTCAAACAAAAACATCAGCTGCAGACTTAAAACATACTAACGGAGATACCATTTTGCACATAACTTGTCTAGAAGCGAAAGATGAACTTCAAATAACAATAGATAATTTGCTTAAATCCGGCGTGAATGTCAATTGCTTAAATGCAGCAAAGCAGAGCCCCTTGCACCTTGTCTGTAAAAGGATTTCTAACATCAACGGTGACAAGCAAAACGTAGTAAGCACAATGCTTTACTGGACTGTCAGTCGCTTACTAGCTTACGGTGCTGATCCAACACTTAAGGACTGCAGTGGTGCATCTTGCTGTGATATTGCTAAAGATGTAGCAGAGTTGTCTAAACTTTTAAAAAAGCCCATTGACATCAGTAGTATTCCTCAACTGCTCCAATGGTCGGATCCTAAATCAAAGAATCACAGGCATGCTATAGCACAAGTGGTGCGGAATCAGAATTCTATGCAGTTCGAATCATTTCACTTTCACAAAACGCCAATCGGGTCAGGATCCTTTGGGCACGTGTTTGCTGGTGTAGATATTAGAGATGGAAGAGAAGTTGCCGTGAAAAGAATCGAAAAGCAGAGATTGACTCTTCCACATGATAAAAGAGAGATTTCTAATCTGACCAGGATCCAAGACTGTGGTGAAATTGTGCGTTATCATTGCAACCACGAGGATAATCATTTTGTTTTCTTAATTTTGGACTTAATGGAGGGAACACTAATCGACTATTTGAGTTCAGAAGAGAAAGATATCTCCAAGAATGTTGAACTTTGTCGCGATGTGATAAACGGCCTCAGTTTTTTGCACCAAAAGAACGTTTTACATCGCGATATCAAGCCAGGAAATATCCTGTACAAGTTACATCCAAGAATTTGTTTAAAGCTTGCTGACTTTGGTTTGAGCAGCAAAGCTTCTGCATCAAGTACTTTCAGTGTGATGCACACTGCAGCTGGTACCAGATGTTGGATGGCACCTGAGCTTCTGCGCTCAGTTGGTGAAATCAAACACTCAGAGGAATCAGACGTGTTTGCTTGTGGCCTCGTTTTACATTTTCTTCTGGCTAAAATGCAACACCCGTTTACCAATCCTTTGTCAATAGCATTAGGTTCTTTAGCGGAACAGAGCGAAACGGAGCAGGCTATACTGAAATATGAGCTATTTCTGCACAAAGATTTGACCCCTGAGGCTCAGGACCTGCTTCAGGCAATTTTGTCTAAGAACGAAAGTGAGCGACCAAAAGTAGCTTGTACTTTATACCATCCCTTTTTTTGGTCAGAAGAGAAACGGAAAAACTTTGTTATGGCTGTCGGTAATCAACCCGAGATTCAGCGTCCAAGGAGCATGGTGGCCACCACGCTATCATCTGTGGAACAAGAGTTGGAGAACACCTTGGGGAAACGACCTGAAATCTCCATTGGTTGGGAAAGTTCCATTCTTTACGTTTATTCTGATATGACAACCTCTGGTCGTAGATATTACGATACAAGTTCCGCTGTTGAATTAGTGCGGTTTGTGCGCAATTGTTATGCCCATGCGTCTGATCGTAATCGTACACCGCAAGTCCAGCAACTCATTCTAAAAGACCATGAGCTACTTGAGAAGTTCTCAACCTTGGTCATTGATGTTTATAGGGCTGTGGTTACTCATAGATGGGACAACAGAGTGGAGATTGAAAATGTTTTGAAAAGTAAATAAACAAGGTAAGCTACTTGATTATGAAACAATAAAGTGGGCGTTGTAGCATGGACTAAATTATGACATACCGAGGGTTTTGGATAAAAACCCACAAAGACAGTTGTAAATCTTCTTAAATATTCGAGTACACGTGGTAACCTGGCTACTTGCTCTCGTATTTTTTTCTCCACGCTGTTAATGCTTGTTTTTTTGGTATGTCACAACGTTTCGACAATGTCCTGCCCTCTTCAGGTGACTGGTCTATTTAAACATCAACAGAGTGGAAAACAAGATATGGGAGCAAATATGAGTGCTATTTATTGTGTCGTATAAAATACTGATAACTATTCAGTTACATGGATAAAAAATTGATGGCCATTAAGCTTTTCGGTTGTTTATTATACCATGGGAAACTTTAAAAGAATTTTTTCTAGTATCACAAACTGCTTATCAGCCTTTTATGCTCAGTCAGTGAAGTGTACTCGGAAATATAAGAATGACGTGGCATGTTGGAAACAGTTTACCAATCACACGCCGCTCTCCACTAACGGGTGGCAGAAAATCGCGCCAAGTCCCCAAGTGACAGGCTGAAAGAATTTTAATGCTATTCTCTGGGCGAATGAAGTCAGAGCGTAAAAATGTAATACAAACACAAGACAAACTTTCATCAAAAATCAATTGAAATCCACTTTATTGGCTCATTCAGTCGATCATTCACATCCCCCACAATCGAGATGTGGGTTCAACCGTAGGATTGGACGCGAACCATTTCCTCCAAATATTTTAAAAAGGTTTAACTAGTTTATATGATTTTTTATTATAAATTATTGTAAAATGTTTATAGGAATTGGTTTTAACAATTCCACGTAAAAATGATGAATCAAAATGTCTTGAGAAACCTTTTTTGTCGACCAAAGTAAAATATGTTATCTATTTTTCGTTTCCCTGACCTACAACTATTTACCAATTAGGTGTAAAATGTTTGAGGATAGTTGAATTGTCCGAACTTTTCAGTTTTAGGGGAACAGATAAACTCACAATTAAAAGTGCATTATTAGCCTAACAGTTCTAGTTTTTTGTATCTGTTTCTTCAGCGAATCAAAGTTGTTAGAATGTTGTGTGTGTGTGCTTCAACCAATACCCAAATATTATTTAGAATCGGTAATAAGATGTTTCTTTTGTGCTTTCTTTGCAGTATTAAGTGGAGGTTCTCATCAAATGATAATAGAAATGGTTGAAGAAACACCCCCTATACACTGCAAAAGCGATATAGTGAAGGCGAGAGCTAATTTCTTATGGTCAGGAGACAATTCCACAATTTTACAATGTACATAGTTTTTATTCTACACAAAATTTTCGCTGCACCAGGTTTTTCCAATTTGCAATTCATGATGTGTGATATTTGTTGTTTAAATGATTTAATAAGCATTTCACTACAATACAACGAAAAACGATGCTACAGATAAAGATCTAAGTACTGTACCATGTAGTTTTTGGCATCGCAAAAAACATGACTGGATTGTCACGTTATAAAGTCCATTTAAAGACGAAATGGAACTCTATGATTTCTAACTCCTGATGCTGGTTAATGTTTATCATTTTAACATTTATTGAACATTTACAATTTTTAATTTATTTCTTTATAATGAGTACATATATTGTACAATTGGTAACACATATATGATAAATTTTATTTTACCTTTGATGAAACTATAAATAGATTCGGATTAAACGTAGCAATTTCAGCTTTCCACACCCGAGCAAAAAGTGGAGAACTTACCAATAAAATTAAATCAAAGAAACGACCTCAAGTGTCACTTCAATGACAAACATCCGACAAAACCTCTGGTAAAAAGGTATAAAATACTAGCTTTTGATAACCTTATTGTTGCCTCGTCAGGTAAAATGACAAACGGAAAATATGTTAAGTAATAAAATTAACATAAAAATGAATGAAAATATAGTATTTTTTTTTGTATTTTATCAGTTCGCGTGCTGGGAGGCAAATGCATACGGTGAACCGCTACATCAAAATCGCCAGGGCATCAAACCTGGCGACCTTGAAGAACGAGAAAGGTAAACTGACAGGTTAATAGGAGGTAGTAAAAGGCGCGAGGTGGCAGTAGTTCTCCCAAACCTGACACCCAGTGTTTTTGTGGTGGGTGGATGCAGGTTTTTGAATTTTATAGGCAATAGCAAGACACTGAGCGGTCATTAGAAGGAAGGTGAGAAGTGCTGTTTTGAGGTTTTTGTGTATGTAGGTAAACAGCCGTGGGCAATGAGAAGTTTCTTGATTGTGCCATGATTCTAATTTTCCTTGTATTATTGTTTCCTTTGTTATTAATTTTGGCTATGCTGAAATCAATTTGGTGGCCACAATTTGCTCTATCGTGAAGTCTCTCATTATTGTTTGTAACAGCAGAACTAATCCTACTGGCTTCCTTTGAATCTCGCAATTTCTTAGCCAATTCGCCCCCAAACAAATATTGGCTATTGGGAGGCAGTTCTGTTGTGCAAATGGAACTATATTCAGACCTCAGAGCTGGTTTTATCTGATCCTTCCTTAGCTGGGACAGCTGTGCATTCATGTGACTTAAATATAGCTATGGCATCTACCAGCTGAATGATGAGTATTTACTAATGTTTGGCTACTCTTTCAGATGGCCAGCCTCATTTTTCAATTCAATCATTTTAAATATTCCATTTCAATTATTGGTTCCCAGTCCCTTGCTCGATTTGGTAATGGCTAATGGATTGGAACATTTTTAACTCTGGCTGACACGTTAACCCTAGTTAGCAGCCAACCCAGACCCTTGTAAACCAGAGGTGTAAATCCGGCCCTTTGTTAAAGAGACATTTACTGGTTCGGCTAGGAAGCATTAGTTTGGTCACAATTGCTTGTATTTGGTCTATCTGCTTCTTCCTATCACTAAAATTAAGACTTTTCGAAGGTGGTTTTATCCTTTTTATTGGAATATCATCAGGTTCCCCTTCCATGGCTATAGATCAATAAGCAAGAATTGATTATAAAAGTACATACTAAAATACTAAAAAGGATACAGATAAGAAACTAATGCTAGTTTTTAGCTCGTGGGGAGCTATATTGGTAGTTAGGGAGTCAGCATTTCGCGGTGTAAACAAAAGAAAATTTATTATCGACTCTCGATCGTGTCAAGTTCGTCAGGCTCATTCATGCAATCGATAAAAGGTCGCTTATAATGCTCTTTCGGCTACTAATAAAATACGTTTAATCTGTCACGTGATACTTTGGTTTTATGTACGTTTATTGAGGTGAAAAGCGTAATAAATATAGCTATGATAGCTCTAACTCTCTTTACTAGACATCTCGGTTGCATTCATTTGTTATGCTCCAATACTTTGAATTTTTTACCAGTATTGTGGTATTTGTTTTGATTACTATATTATTTTTGTACCATTTAGTCAAGATATATCTTTATATACAAACTTGGAGGATTGAAATAAATGCGTACGTATTCAAGTTATGTCATTGCAAACGTAACAAAGCGTCATTACTCACAGATAGAAGTTTATAACTAGTAAAGCTATAACTAGAGCATGTGAGTATCGAGTCGGTTGTTGCAAGAACTGTTACATTAACAGATAAACGTAGTTTTACAGTTATTGTTAATAAACCGTAAGTTCCTATTGCAATCAATCTTGAATACACTACCCTTCAATTGGAATGGTTTCAATGCTTCCATTGGACAAAAGAATGAAATTGTAACACCGTATATGTATTCTACGGAATTTAAAACCACATAATTTGCAATATCAGATCTCAGACTCAAATTATTACACGACGGTGTCTTCATGACGTCATTGTCAAAACTAGGTTTAACAAGGAAAGTATTATGAATCGATTAAATTAGCATCGAGATAATTTGTAACAAAAGTATTGTTATGTAAAGAACTTAGCCTTTATAGAATCGCTTTTTACATTTAAAGAGATGATATCTCTCTAATAATTAACATTTCACACACCTCTGTATCCCTTTTAGTATTATGCTTTTCAAAGCAATTTGAAATGTTTCGGCTTTTACGTGTAACTATAAGCGATGCCAAGCTCGATTACTTAACTACCAGTTCCATGCCACCATGGTCCTCAACAGTGTGCCCCGGGCTTAAATCTGTACAAGAAATATTTTTTGTTCCATTTATATCTACTAAAGCATTTAGCAGCATCGGCATCGCATTTACAAATCGCTTGTGCACAGGAACCTTGTTTGGAAACTGCAAAAAGAATTGAATAAATCAGTTTATTTAGATAGCTTCATTTTGTAGTTTTAATACTGTTATGTTGATAAACTATTGGTTTTATTAATTGAAAGTGATTTTTTTTATTTTCAAAAAAAATGTGTAAGTGAAACGTTCGTACCACAAAAAGTGCAGTGTTTGACTTTGTAGGAAACGAAGTACGTCATCTCTGATGAACGACAACTTCCATCGTGAACAGCCTTGTCATAGCAACGATCGTGGGACTGACAGCATCTGCAAAGAGATTGCCAAAATATTTAGCTCTTCAAAATCCTAAAAGTATGAAACATGTAATCATATATTTTTTTCAACAATTAATAGTAGTGTTTTGTGATTCTGTGTGGTATGTTGTGGTAGTTGCTCCATGCTATATAGCTCCCTGCTATGCTATGCTGTAGTACAGTAGGCTGTGCATTGCTATGTTTTGCCATGCCATGCTTCGCTATGCTATGCTATACTTTGGCGTGCCATGCTTTGCTTGCCTTGGCTTTTTTGTTTTTCGCTTTGGTACTGTAACCCCGTGTCTTCAGTATCTTTGCTACTTGTTCAAATATCACTGATTCATCAGACTTCAGTTTTGAAACCCAATACCGATTTCGTCATGATGCGTTATTTAGTTTTGTTGTTAAGAATAAATTACATGGTCGTACCGGTCCACAGGATCCACAGGGATCCCAGTGCCACCCAAGCCGCACCAACAACCGTACATGTTGTAGTCCAGCGGATTCCGACCAGTGGTGCAAAGGATCATTACACCAAATTGAATGAGCCTATTTATTGCTGGGGGTTTTGAGACTGAAAATAAACAAAGGACAACAAATTACATTCTCCTTTTAAGTCAATTCATTAGCAGTGGAATCTTTATATCTGCTTAATAACGATTTAGATGTAGAACTTATCAAAAAGAAAAGAGATACTTGATTTATTACACGACGTTTCGCTGATATCGTCAGAAATGGGCTAAAGACCTTTCTCGCAAGACGACTGTTACGATCCAACCCGTTTTTGTGAGCCAGAAAATCAACGTCCTATTAAAGATCCGTGAAAAGAAACCGTCCATCGTTAATCAACAACCCGTTGTTTATAAGTTTTCATGTGACCTGTGTGATACAGGTTATAACATTGGTTATACGATGAGACACCTCCATGAGCGAGTTGAAGAA